>CAWUFW010021938.1:0-108022 GCA_963921515.1 Calotriton arnoldi
AGTGACTGGGTGATTAGAGTACTGCAAGGAGAGTGCATGGTGAATTTATAAGTGCTTGTGTTTTGGCGCAGTGATTAGATAAGGATATGGAACTGGCTGGGTGATTGGAGGAGTGCATGGGTAGTGACAAGGAGATGGCTGGACTGCATGGGTAGCGCTCAGGGTATTGTAGCAGTGCATGAGTTAGTGCATGGATCATTGCATGAGTGCATGGGTAGTGACTGGATGATTATAGTACTGAAAGGAGAGTGCATGGTGAATTTATAAGTGCTTGTGTTTTGGCGCAGTGATTAGATAAGGACATGGAACTGGCTGGGTGATTGCAGGAGTGCATGGGTACTGACAAGGAGATGGCTGGACTGCATCAGTAGTGCTCAGGGGATTGTAGCAGTGCATGTGTTAGTGCCTGGGTCATTACATAAGTACATGGGTAGTGACTGGATGATTAGAGTACTGCAAGGAGAGTGCATGGTGAATTTATAAGTGCTTGTGTTTTGGCGCAGTGATTAGATAAGGACATGGAACTGGCTGGGTGATTGGAGGAGTGCATGGGTAGTGACAAGGAGATGGCTGGACTGCATGGGTAGTGCTCAGGGTATTGTAGCAGTGAATGAGTTAGTGCATGGGTCATTGCATGAGTGCATGGGTAGTGACTGGATGATTATAGTACTGCAAGGAGAGTGCATGGTGAATTTATAAGTGCTTGTGTTTTGGCGCAGTGATTAGATAAGGACATGGAACTGGCTGGGTGATTGGAGGAGTGCATGGGTAGTGACAAGGAGATGGCTGGACTGCATCAGTAGTGCTCAGGGGATTGTAGCAGTGCATGTGTTAGTGCCTGGGTCATTGCATGAGTGCATGGGTACTGACTGGATGATTAGAGTACTGCAAGGAGAGTGCATGGTGAATTTATAAGTGCTTGGGTTTTGGCGGAGTGATTGGATAAGTACATGGTGCTGGCTGGGTGATTGGAGGAATGCCCGGGTAGTGACAAGGAGATGGCTGGACTGCATCAGTAGTGCTCAGGGGATTGTAGCAGTGCATGTGTTAGTGCCTGGGCCATTGTATGAGTACATGGGTAGTGACTGGATGATTACAGTACTGCGAGGAGAGTGCATGGTGAATTTATAAGTGCTTGTGTTTTGGCGCAGTGATTAGATAAGTACATGGAACTGGCTGGGTGATTGGAGGAGTGCATGGGTAGTGACAAGGAGATGGCTGGACTGCATCAGTAGTGCTCAGGGCATTGTAGCAGTGCATGAGTTAGTGCATGGGTCATTGCATGAGTGCATGGGTAGTAACATGATGATTAGAGTACTATAAGGAGAGTGCATGGTGAATTTATAAGTGCTTGTGTTTTGGTGCAGTGATTAGATAAGGACATGGAACTGGCTGGGTGATTGGAGGAGTGCATGGGTAGTGACAAGGAGATGGCTGGACTGCATCAGTAGTGCTCAGGGGATTGTAGCAGTGCATGTGTTAGTGCCTGGGTCATTGCATGAGTACATGGGTAGTGACTGGATGATTAGAGTACTGCAAGGAGAGTGGATGGTGAATTTATAAGTGCTTGGGTTTTGGCGGAGTGATTGGATAAGTACGTGGTGCTCGCTGGCTGATGGGAAGAGTGCATGGGTAGTGACAGGGCGAAGGCTGGACTGCATCAGTAGTGCTCAGGGGATTGTAGCAGTGAATGTTTTAGTGCCTGGTTCATTGCATGAGTACATGGGTAGTGACTGGATGATTAGAGTACTGCAAGGAGAGTGCATGGTGAATTTATAAGTGCTTGTGTTTTGGCGCAGTGATTAGATAAGGACATGGAAATGGCTGGGTGATTGGAGGAGTGCATGGGTAGTGACAAGGAGGTGGCTGGACAGCATCAGTAGTGCTCAGGGGATTGTAGCAGTGCATGTTTTAGTGCCTGGGTCATTGCATAGGTACATGGGTACTGACTGGATGATTAGACTACTGCAACGAGAGTGCATGGTGAATTTATAAGTGCTTGGGTTTTGGTGGAGTGATTGGATAAGTACACACATGTCACATGAGGCCCCGCCCCCTCCCTTCACCACTGTGCAAACGCGCCACCTGGCGGGTTTTTAAGTTGGGGGATTAATTCCCCTTGAATCCTGAGGGTCCCTGGGGGCCAACTAGCCCACCAGGTACGTCCAGTAAGCGCCACAGAGCTGCGTTGCAGAGAGGTGGTCTAAGGCCACGCCCTTTTTACACTTCTCTACAACGCAACTCTGTGGCGCTTACTGGACGTACCTGATAGGCTAGTTGGCCCCCAGGGACCCTCAGGATTCAAGGGGACTTAATCCCCCAACTTAAAACACGCCACAGGGCGCGTTTGCAGACTTGTCACATCAGGACACCCCCCCTCCCTGCACCACTGTGCAAACGCACCCCCTGGTGGCATTGGACAGTGGGAGGGAGGGGGAGATCGGGGGTAAAGAAGTGACCAGGTGTAACGGAAGGGAGGGAGGGCAGGGGTAAACAAGTGACAATGGGAGGGAGGGTGGGGGTAAACAAGTGGCAATGGACAGTGGGAGGGAGGGGGAGATTGGGGGTAAACAAGTGACCACGGATAACGGGAGGGAGGGAGGGAGGGCGGGGGTAAACAAGTGACAACGGGAAGGAGAGTGGGGGTAATCAAGTGGCAATGGACAGTGGGAAGGAGGGGGAGATTGGGGGTAAACAAGTGACCACGGACCACGGGAGGGAGGGAGGGTGGGGGTAAACAAGTGACAACGGGAAGGAGGGTGGGGGTAAACAAGTGGCAATGGACAGTGGGAGGGAGGGGGAGATTGGGGGAAAACAAGTGACCAGGGATAACGGGAAGGAGGGAGGGCGGGGGTAAACAAGTGACAACGTGAGGGAGGGTGAGGGTAAACAAGTGGCAATGGACAGTGGGAGGGAGGGGGAGATTGGGGTAAACAAGTGACCACGGATAACGGGAGGGAGGGAGGGCGGGGGTAAACAAGTGACAACGGGAGGGAGGGTGGGGGTAAACAAGTGGCAATGGACAGTGGGAGAGAGGGGGAGATCGGGGTAAAGAAGTGACCATGGACCACTGGAGGGAGTGTGTGAGGCGGGGGTAAACAAGTGACCACGGATAACAGGAGGGAGGGCTGGGGTAAACAAGTGACAACGGGAGGGAGGGTGGTGGTAAACAAGTGGCAATGGACAGTAGGAGGGAGGGGGAGATTGAGGGTAAACAAGTGACCACGGATAACGGGAGGGAGGGAGGGCGGGGGTAAACAAGTGACAATGGGAGGGAGGGTGGGGGTAAACAAGTGGCAATGGACAGTGGGAGGGAGGGGGAGATCGGGGGTAAACAAGTGACCACAGATAACGGGAGGGAGGGAGGGCGGGGGTAAACGAGTGACAACGGGAGGGAGGGTGGTGGTAAACAAGTGGCAATGGACAGTAGGAGGGAGGGGGAGATTGAGGGTAAACAAGTGACCACGGATAACGGGAGGGAGGGGGGGCGGGGGTAAACAAGTGACAACGGGAGGGAGGGTGGGGGTAAACAAGTGGCAATGGACAGTGGGAGGGAGGGGGAGATCGGGGGTAAACAAGTGACCACGGATAACGGGAGGGAGGGAGGGCAGGGGTAAACAGGTGACAACGGGAGGGAGGGTGGCGATAAACAAGTGGCAATGGACAGTGGGAGGAAGGGGGAGATCGGGGGTAAACAAGTGACCATGGATAACGGGAGGGAGGGAGGGCGGGGGTAAACAAGTGACAACAGGAAGGAGGGTGGGGGTAAACAAGTGGCAATGGACAGTGGGAGGGAGTGGGAGATCGGGGGTAAACAAATGACCACGGATAACGGGAGGGAGGGAGGGCCAGGGTTAAACAAGTGACAACGGGAGGGAGCAGCAACCGCAGACTTCTCCTAATACTTTGATACTGCCAGTACGCACACATCTTCTGACGATGCCCCTCTTGCTTAGCATGCAGCACACCCTGCCATTGAGTATGGCATTATTTTGTAAAGCGCCAGCTGGGCCGGTAGGTATACTGACACTTCAGGGCGCTTAATAAACGTACACATGGCTAAATCAAGTGTAGAGAAAGTGATATTCTATCTTTGTTGGTTAGACAATGCACACGACCTGCAGCAGAAGTTAAAACCACAAACAAATCTCACATAAGGTGACATTATACCCAATGCGCTCCTAATCGGACCCAAAGACCCTCAACTCCCGCCCCCTCTCTTCCGGTCTCACTGATACTCTGTCATCGTGGCCCAGCCAAAACCAACATGGCCAGCGCACTACAACCGCGACCTGCACCCAGCCCTCCCTATCGAATATACGATAAGGCTTTTGGGGTTGACAGAGCGTTGCAGCGGACTCCGCCACCTTTCCATGTCAATGGTTTCAGGAGTCCTGAAACCACTGACATGAGGGAGGGCGGGGGTAAACAAGTGACAACGGGAGGGAGTGTGGGGGTAAACAAGTGGCAATGGACAGTGGGAGGAAGGGGGAGATCGGGGGTAAAGAAGTGACCAGGGATAACGGGAGGGAGGGAGGGCGGGGGTAAACAAGTGACAACGGGAGGGAGGGTGGGGGTAAACAAGTGGCAATGGACAGTGGGAGGGAGGTGGAGATCGGGGGTAAAGAAGTGACCAGGGATAATGGGAGGGAGGGAGGGAGGGCGGGGGTAAACAAGTGACAACGGGAGGGAGGGTGGGGGT
This sequence comes from Calotriton arnoldi, assembly GCA_963921515.1. Taxonomy (NCBI): domain Eukaryota; kingdom Metazoa; phylum Chordata; class Amphibia; order Caudata; family Salamandridae; genus Calotriton; species Calotriton arnoldi. Next base: position 4,703 of record CAWUFW010021938.1, read on the forward strand.
AAACAAGTGGCAATGGACGTGGGAGGGAGGGGGAGATTGGGGGTAACCAAGTGACCACGGATAACGGGAGGGAGGGAGGGTGGGGGTAAAAAAATGACAACGGGAGGGAGGGTGGCGGTAAACAAGTGGCAATGGACAGTGGCAGGGAGGGGGAGATCGGGGGTAAAGAAGTGACCACGGATAACGGGAGGGAGGGAGGGCGGGGGTAAACAAGTGACAACGGGAGGGAGGGTGGGGGTAAACAAGTGGCAATGGACTGTGGGAGGGAGGGGGAGATTGGGGGGAAACAAGTGACCAGGGATAACAGGAGGGAGGGCGGGGGTAAACAAGTGACAAGGGGAGGGAGGGTGGGGGTAAACAAGTGGCAATGTACAGTGGGAGGGAGGGGGAGATTGGGGGTAAACAAGTGACCACGGATAACGAGAGGGAGGGAGGGCGGGGGTAAACAAGTGACAACAGGAGGGAGGGTGGGGGTAAACAAGTGGCAATGGACAGTGGGAGGGAGGGGGAGATTGGGGGTAAAGAAGTGACCACTGATAACGGGAGGGAGGGAGGGAGGGCGGGGGTAAACAAGTGACAACGGGAAGGAGGGTGTCGGTAAACAAGTGGCAATGGACAGTGGGAGGGAGGGGGAGATCGGGGGTAAAGAAGTGACGAGGGATAACGGGAGGGAGGGAGGGCGGGGGTAAACAAGTGACAACGGGAGGGTGGGGGTAAACAAGTGGCAATGGACAGTGGGAGGGAGTGGGAGATTGGGGGTAAACAAGTGACCAGGGATAACGGGAGGGAGGGAGGGCGGGGGTAAACAAGTGACAACGGGAGGGAGGGTGGGGGTAAACAAGTGGCAATGGACAGTGGGAGGGAGGGGGTGATTGGGGTAAACAAGTGACCACTGATAATGGGAGGGAGGGAAGGCGGGGGTAAACAAGTGACAACGGGAGGGAGGGTGGGGGTAAACAAGTGGCAATGGACAGTGGGAGGGAGGGGGATATCAGGGGTAAAGAAGTGACCAGGGATAACGGGAGGGAGGGAGGGCGGGGGTAAACAAGTGACAACTGTAGGGAGGGTGGGGGTAAACAAGTGACAATGGACAGTGGGAGGGAGGGGGAGATTAGGGGGAAACAAGTGACCACGGATAACGGGAGGGAGGGAGGGAGGGCGGGGGTAAACAAGTGACAACGGGAGGGAGGGTGGGGGTAAACAAGTGGCAATGGACAGTGGGAGGGAGGGGGAGATCGGGGGTAAACAAGTGACCACGGACCACGGGAGGGAGTGTGTAAGGTGGGGGTAAACAAGTGACCACGGATAATGGGAGGGAGGGAGGGAGGGCGGGGGTAAACAGGTGACAACGGGAGGGAGGGTGGGGGTAAACAAGTGGCAATGGACAGTGGGAGGGAGGGGGAGATCGGGGGTAAACAAGTGACCACGGATAACGGGAGGGAGGGTGGGGGTAAACAAGTGACAACGGGAGGGAGGGTGGGGGTAAACAAGTGGCAATGGACAGTGGGAGGGAGGGGGAGATCAGGGGTAAACAAGTGACCACGGACCACAGGAGGGAGTGTGTGAGGTGGGGGTAAACAAGTGACCACGGATAACGGGAGGGAGGGAGGGCGGTTATAAACAAGTGACAATGGGAGGGAGGGTGGGTGTAAACAAGTGGCAATGGACAGTGGGAGGGAGGGGGAGATATGGGGTAAACAAGTGACCACGGATAACGGGAGGGAGGGAGGGCGGGGGTAAACAGGTGACAACGGGAGGGAGGGTGGGTGTAAACAAGTGGCAATGGACAGTGGGAGGGAGGGGAGATCTGGGGTAAAGAAGTGACCACGGATAATGGGAGGGAGGGTGGGGGTAAACAAGTGACAACGAGAGGGAGCAGCAACCGCGGACTTCTCCTAATACTTTTATACTGCCAGTACGCACACATCTTCTGGCGATGCCCCTCTTGCTTGGCACGCAGCACACCCTGCCATTGAGTATGGCATTATTTTGTAAAGCGCCAGCTGGGCCGGTAGGTATACTGACACTTCAGGGCACTTAATAAACGTACACATGGCTAAATCAAGTGTAGAGAAAGTGATATTCTATCTTTGTTGGTTAGATAATGCACACGACCTGCAGCAGAAGTTAAAACCACAAACAAATCTCACATAAGGCGACGTTATACCCAATGAGCTCCTAATGGGACCCAAAGACCCTCAACTCCCGCCCCCTCTCTTCCGGTCTCACTGATACTTTGTCACCGTGGCCCAGCCAAAACCAACACGGCCAGCGTACTACAACTGCAACCTGCACCCAGCCCTCCCTATCGAATATACGATAAGGCTTTTGGGGTTGACAGAGCATTGCAGCTGACTCTGCCACCTTTCCATGTCAATGGTTTCAGGAGTCCTGAAACCACTGACATGGAAAGGCGACATAGAGATACCAGGCCTGCGGCGTACCTATTATTAGAGCCAGCAAAGAAAGCAGGCCCACTAATGAAGGTAGCGGTGCCAGGCAAAGCCGTCACACTGCAGTGCCCGCCCACTCACGTAAAAAAGAAGCCCCAGGGAGGTTGCGGTCCCCAGGGCTGCGGGTGCCCTGCGGGCCCCCGCTACATTAATAAATTGCCCCCGGGATTTGGCTCACCTGGGGGCTTTGAAAATGAAGCGCGGGAGACCGCGCTTCGTTTTTTTTTATTTTCAGACGGATTCGCGCACCGGCGCGACCCCGCCCGAAAATTTAAAAAAATGCTTTTTTTGGGCCTGGGGGATCAGGGTGTTTTTACCCTGCCCCCTTTTCTTGTTTTTTTTAATCTTTCTCTCACCTTTTCTTTCCCCCTCCGTCCGAGCACAAGATGGCTGCCAACACTTCCTGGTTTGAAGTGTTGGCAGCCAATTAGAGCCAAGCTCGTGCTCGGGGGGGGTTAGGCTCCGCCCAGATATCGAAACTTTTTATTTTTTGAATTTCTCAGGAACTACTGAACGGATTTATACCATTTAACAAAAAGGACTCTTTCTGAACCAAGGGCTACCTTTTTGCCAAATTTGGTGTAATTCCGTTTAGCAGTTCGGGCTGTCGCTTTGTCTAAAGTTTCCTATGGAAAATTATATGGGGAAAACGCGTTTTGGGCCCCCCATTTTTTCTCGGCGCCCGCTTGGCGAATCACCCTGAAACTTTCAAGACAGGAGCTGACCGGAGCTGATCACTAGTTTTGAAAATTTCGCAAAGATTCGTCAACCAGCGCCAAAGTTATTGGGAAAACAAAAACTAGGTCCTAGGTCCTTGGAAACCTGCTCTCGCTTCCAAGAAGCAAAGCAGACTTGCTTTTGGGTGAGGGGAGCTGCATGTTAGCAGCTCCCGTTGCCGCGCGGCCCCCCTCCCGTTTAAAAAAAAAGAAAATGCTCAGGCCCTGGGGGATGGGGTCCCCAGGGCCCCAAAAAAATAAAGGGAATGGGAGGGCACACAGCCCCCCTTCCAAAAACCAAAAAATAAAAAAAGCGCATATCGCCGATGCCCCGCCCCCTCCCTGCACCACTCTGCAAACGCGCCCCCTGGTGCGTTCTAAGTTTGGGGATTAAGTCCCCTTCATTCCTGAGGGTCCCTGGGGGCCAAGTAGCCCACCAGGTACCTCCAGTAAGCCCCACACAGTGGGATTGCTGAGAGGTGGTTCGAGGCCATGCCCCTTTTTACACCACTCTGCAAACGCGCCTCTTGGCGCACTGCTGGTGGGGCGATGAGGTCCTCTTGTGTCCTGAGGACCTCAGGACACAAGTGGACTTCATCCCCCGAGCAGCAGTGTGCCAGGACGCATGTTTGCAGAGTGGTGTAAAAAGGGGGCGTGGCCTTGGACCACTCTCAGCAATCCAGCTGGGTGGGGCTTACTGGAGGTACCTGGTGGGCTAGTTGGTCACCAGGGACCCTAATGAGGAAAGGGGACTTCATCCCCCAACCAAGAGCGCACCAGGAGGTGCATTTGCAGATTGGTGGAGAAAGGGAGTGTGGCCTGTGTCCACCTCTCAGCAATCCCACTGTGTAGGGCTTACTGGAGGTAAGAGGTAGGCTAGTTGGCCCCTAAGGACCCCCAGCAGCGAAGGTAACTTCAATCCCCATCCAAGAGCGTGCCAGGGAGCGCTTTTGCAGAGTGGTGGGCAAAGGGGGCGTGGCCTGTTATGAGAACATAGCAATCCTGCTGTGTGGTACTTACTGGAGGTAATAGGAGGGGTAGTTGGCCCCCAAGGATGTCCTGGGGGGCCAACTACCCCTCTTGTTACCTCCAGTAAGTCCCACACAGTAGGATTGCTAAGACGTCTTCGGAGGCCACACTCCCTTTCTCCACCACTCTGCAAACGCGCCTCCTGGCAGACTACGGGATGGGGGATAAAGTCCACTTTACTCCTGAGGGACTTTGGGGGCCAAGAAGCCCTCCTGGTACCTCCTGTAAGTTCTACGCAGTGGAATTCCTGAGCGCTGGTCGGAGGCCCAGCACCCTTTCTCCACCACTCTGCAAACTAGTTAAAGAAGCATTTGCAAAATAATCGGTTTCGCATTTGCGAGAGTTAGAGCTATTGCCGTTGGAAATGTAAAAGTTTTTTACTAATGTTTTTTGGTGTAGGGTGGATGTACGTTGTTTGTAGTGGAATTATGTGGTATGTTGTGCAGTGAAATTATGTGAATAGAAAGTATGTGGTTTTTAGTGTATAGGAATAATGTGGAGTGGGATTATGTGTTTTGGAGAGTAATTATGTGGTATTGTAGTCTGTGTTGTGGAGTGGTAACCTCAGGTTTAGTCTTCCTCGTTTCCATAGAAGCTAAACTATAAACTCAATGAGACACAAAAAAAGAAGGAACCACTGAGGAGCACTTCTGGAACTAGTCGGAGGTATGAGCAGGGCACTGGAATTATGTGACTGTTCGGCTGCACCAATTGTCACATAATTAAACATTTTCTGCATTTGCCAAAAATTCCATCATCTGCTGCGTAATCTGCAGATTTGAACAAAAAAAGCATTGTTTCTAGCTCAGCTTCACGCGTTACAGCGTGGTGGAAGGCCCTTTGCAAAGCTGGAATGGTCACGTGTTACTTATTGCTAAATGTGAGTGTTAAATTGGTACTAATGGTGCAAAAACCTCTCTTCTTTCTGTGCCTCTCTTGCCTCTTTCTGCATTTCTCTTGGATCTTTCTGCACCTTTCTTCCTCTTTCTGCACCTCACTGTCTTCTTTCTGCAGTTCACTTGCCTCTTTCTGCACTTCTTTTGCCCCTTTCTGCACCCCTCTTGCCTCTTTTTGCACCTTTGTTGGTTCTTTCTGCACACCTGTTCCCTCTTTCTGCACCCCTTTTGCCTGTTTCTGCAACTCTCTTGCCTCTTTCTGCAGTTCTCTTGCCTCCTTCTGCACCTCATGTGCCTCTTTCTGCACTTCTATTGCCTCTTTCTGCACCTCTCTTGCTTCTTTCTGCACCCCTGTTGTCTCTTTCTGCACCCCTGTTGTCTCTTTCTGCACTCGTCTTCCCTCTTTCTGCACCTCTCTTGCTTCTTTCTGCACTTCTCTTGCTTCTTTCTGCACCTCTCGTGCTTCTTTCTGTCCCCTTATTCCTTTTTTTGCATCCCTCTTGCCTCTTTCTGCTGTTCTCTTGTCATTTTCTGCACCTCGCTTGCCTCTTTCTGCACCTCACTGCCTCTTTCTGCACTTCTTTTGCATCTTTCTATACCTTTGTTGCTTCTTTCAGCAATTCTCTTGCCTCTTTCTGTACTTCTCTTGCTTGTTTCTGCACGTCTCTTGTGTCTTTCTGCACCTCTGTTGCCTCTTTCTGCACCTCACTTGCTTCTTTCTGCACCCCTCTTACCTTTTGTTCCACCCCTTTTTCTCTTTCTGCACCTCTCGTGCATATTTTGCACCCCTGTTCCCTCTTTCTGCACCTTTCCTGCCTGTTTCTGCACCTCTCTTGCCTCTTTCTGTACCTCTGTTGCTTCTTTCTGCACTTCTCTTCCTTTTTTCTGCACCCCTCCTGCCTCTTTCTGTACTTGTCTTGCCTCTTTGTGCACCTCTCCTACCTTTTTCTGCACCCCTCTTGCTTCTTTCTGCACCTCACTTGCCTCTTTCTGCACTTCTCTTGCTTCTTTCTACACCTCTGTTGCTTCTTTCAGCAATTCTCTTGCCTCTTTTTGCACTTTTCTTGCTTGTTTCTGCACTTCTCTTGCGTCTTTCTGCACCTCTGTTGCCTCTTTCTGCACCTCACTTGCTTCTTTCTGCACCCCTCTTGCCTCTTTCTGCACCCCTCTTCCCTCTTTCTGCACCTCTCTTGCCTCTTTTTGCACCCTTGTTCCCTCTTTCTGCACCTTTCCTGCCTGTTTCTGCACCTCTCTTGCTTCTTTCTGTACCTTTGTTGCTTCTTTCTGCACTTTTCTTGCCTTTTTCTGAAGCCCTCTTGCCTCTTTCTGCACCTCTGTTGGCTCTTTCTGCAATGCTCTTGCTTCTTTTTGCACCTCTGACTTAGAGGTAGTTTTAATCTCCCTGCCCTATTATGTACTAGGGCCTTACAGGAGAGGTCATGCCAATCACTGTGGTACCCCAACCCATAGTGTACCCTAGTGTATGTAGGTGTTTTCACTGTATTCTAAGTGTCTTTTAGCATAGCACTGGCTCTGGTCCTGGTTAGTCAGAGTCAGTTACCACCAGTACCAGTCTGCAAAAAGTTGGGGGCACAGGATGACTTTGCAACAAGGCCTCTTTCTGCACCTCTGTTGGTTCTTTCTGCATATCTCTTGCTTCTTTCTGCACCTTTCTTTGTCTTTCTGGACTTCTGTTGCCTCTTTCTGCATTTCTGTTGCTTCTTTCTGCGCCTTTCTTCCTCTTTCTGCATATGTCCTACCTATGTAGGCATAGTTAGAAATTAACATTTAAAAAACCTTAGAAATTCTCAGAAAAAACCACAGGTTTCAGGGACGTTATAATTACAAATTAGCATTTAAAAAACCTTTGAAATTCACTGAAAAAAACATAGGTTTCAGGGACGTTATAGTTAGAAATTAGCATTTAAAAAACCTTAGAAATTCACTGAAAAAACCACAGGTTTCAGGGACGTTATAGTTAGTTGGACATTTCACTCATACAAAACCAGAGAAATTCTGCCGTTATAGTTAGTTGAGCTAACTATAACTCGCGCCCCGCAATGCACTGCTGATGACGTCACATACTACATCATTCATGACATGGTCAGTGACATCACTGATGACATCTCAAATGACATCACTGATTTATATATACATTTTTTCCATGGGCAAGTCTCCCTATTAAGTGTTTGTTGCTGGTTTCAGAGCTTGTATGTATCACACATTAAAAAAGGCCTAACTCTGAATCATTTCCTGTAATTCACAGTGCTGAATTAATTTGCAGAATATTTAGCTTCCCTAAACAAATCAAAACTGAAATTGCTGGTGTAGGAAAATGCTTCTTTTCACATGATCACCATAATTGTTTGGACCAATGTTGTTGCTGGTATTTTGACTCTATGAACTGGGACTGTGTTAACCAGGCCCCATTGCATGTGCTTTGACCCTTAAAATATGTCAAAACTAGCCATACTCCTAATTGGCATATTTACCTTACCTGTAAGTCCCTATTATATGTTACAAAGTGCAGCCAGTGCTTGAAAGTTAAATACCACTAGTGGACTGCAGTACACATTGTGACACCACTAGAGTGACAGTGTAAACCATGACTGCAGGCCTACTACTGTTTGTGCAGTTTCAAAAGAACCCCTTTTGACAGGCCTAACCCCTCCTTTTAAATATTAAGTCACCCCTATGAAGGCCTTGATGCCCAATAATATATGGTATATAAACGTAGGACATGTAAAGGTTTAATGTAAAACATGTCCTTACAGTGACAAGGCCACAAAAACTATTTTTACTGGAGCAGGTTTAGCTATTCCATAGGAAAGCATTGGGATATAATATTACAATTAGATTATGTTATCTCTGCCTAGGAACCAGCTACAAGTTAATTCTTGGACTTTTTCAAATATTGATTTCTAAGCCAAATTCATTGAGAAAGTCGGATTTGTACTAAATATTTTACAAAAGGTACTTTTAAAAAGTCCCCTTTTATCTGCCAATAACCTCTATAAGACCATTTTCATGAGCCTCTAACTGTCATCCAGGAGCTGAATAGCTCCTTGATGAGGAGTGAACTTGCTCCCAGAGCTGAGACTAAGGCCTTAGGTGTGGGTTGGTATTCCGTTCCTCTGACAGGATGACCATCTGGGCAGTGCCAAGAAATTAATTAACTTCAAAAAGGCCTACACTCTTATGGACAGATTATAGCTAACACTAGGCCTGGCAGAGAAATTCACTCCACTCGCGGAGGTTGCCGCATTTGGGAATTCTTCCCTCCATGTGTAATGCCGATTTCCCACTACATTCCGCCATCTGGCATGGAGTATAATTTTTTACTGGTGGCGCGCATGAGGCATCTTTTGAGGCGTACTGGCGAGCGCTAAGAGACCTGCTGACCGCTAGCGAGAGTACGCAAGATTTTGGTGCCCGCAAGCGCATATTCCGGCTGTGACAGCGTCTTTTTTGTGCCATTGGTGAGCGCGGCTGTACCTCAAACAGATTCTCTATTTGAGAAGCAGCTAAATCTACTCGAAAAGACATTTCTGAGTTAATTGTCTACTCCAACAGACTGTTCAAGTTATTTTTTAGTGCGAGAAGCCTTTTTTATTTGACTTTTTTTCCAACAAGAAGGAATTGCCCCAGAGACTCCAACCTCCTGCTCCTGTCCATCAGGCTCCTTCCTGCACCTTGTCCAGCTCCTGGTCCCTTACCATTTGGATTTGGACATGGAAAGATCACTCTCTTTGTCTGCTGCATATATACCATTGGATTTAAGGACTTCGTTTTTGAGATTTGTTCAAAACTCTTGTATAAGGGTATTGTTTGTTTGTTAAAGGGCTTGCACCAGCATTTATTTGTACTTTTATTCAAATTTTAATATTTACTGTGGTGGGTGGCCTGCAGTTTTAGTAGGGGCCTAGTTTTATTGCATTTAATTTTTCAATCTTTGTAAAGGGAAAATATTGGACAGTTCAGTACATTTTCTCCATCTTTGTTAAATTTGCAATATTCATTTATTTTACTATGTGGACTAGTCTGTCAATGGGCCATCCAGCCTGTAGGCCCAGGTCAGTACTATTCATGGGTGTATAAAACAACAGTTTCTGATGTATATGTTGTTTTCATGTAGGGCTAGGATTGCATTGGATTAAATGAAAAATGTGGCGTTTTTTTTTTATTTCACTTTTGTTTTGCAAAAAGTGTATAAGTAGGATAACATGTGATGCCTTGGAAGGATGTGTGTTGTAAAAAATGCATAGCTCGTTTAATTGTCGTCTTTGGAATTGCTGAATTAATGGTAGCGTATTGTTTTCTTCAGTGTTACCAATGCCTCAGATGTGTGTGTGTGTTTGCCATAGGTCACCATTTGTTTTTGTGCTCAATGCCATGTGGCCAGGGGCAATTTTGTGTGGTCAGTATCCATAGGCCTGAATGTGTTCTTTGTTGTCCATGCCTCCTTGCTTGTTGTCGTTTGACCATATGGCCAGTGACTATTTTGTGTAACCTGCCAGTGTGCTTTTGCCACAGGCCTGCATGTTTTCTGTGTTGTAGCCATGCCTCCTTGTTTGCTGTTGTTGTTTGACCATGTGCTCGTGGCCATTTTGTGAAGCCAGCCAGTGTGCTTTTGCTGTAGGCCTTCATGTGTTCATTGTTGTGGCCATGCCTCCTTACTTGCTGTTGTTATTTGACCATGTGGTCGGTGGCCATTTTGTGTAGCCAGCCCGTGTGCTTTTGCCATAGGCCTGCATGTGCTGTTGTGGCCATGCCTCCTTGCTTTCTGTTGCTGTTTGACCATGTGGTCCGTGACCATTTTGTGCAGCCAGTCAGTGTGCTTATGCCATAGGCCTGTATGTGTTCTTTGTTGTGGCCATGTCTCCTTGTTTGCTGTTGTTGTTTAACCATATGGCTGGCAGCCATTTTGTGCAGCCACCCTTTTTTTCAGTTTTCAAAGGGAGATTGATCGGAGAGGGCTATGCCTTTTGCATTTGTTAATTTTTTTAACTTTTCCCTGATATCAGTTTAATATTATGCTTGAGGATCATTGTAGTATTTGTATATTAACAATGTTTTATAATATATGCATTTCTTGCATTTTTCACCAGCACCTCCTTGCCTCCCAATGGGTTTCTCATAGTCTCCTATCAATCAACCAGTATTTTATAAAGCGCGAACACTCACCCGTAAGGGTCTCAAGGTGCTGAGTGGGGGTGGGGGTGGATATGGATCTGCAGTTCAGTTGAAGAGCCAGGTCTTGAGGTCTTTCCTGAATTGCAGCAGCGATGGTGATTGCCTGAGGTGCAGAGGCAAGGAGTTTCAGGTCTTCACAGCGAGGTAGGAGAAAGATCTTCCTCCAGCAGTGGTCTTGCGGATCCCGTGGGATGGTGGCCAAGGCCAGTTGGGCAGAGTGGAGATGTCTGGTGGGAGTGTAGAAGGAGAGGCGGTGGTTGAGGTATGCAGGTTCAGCATTGTGGAGGGCTTTGTAGGCATGCATGAGGAGCTTAAAGGTAATTCTTTTGTTGATAGGTAGCCGGTGAAGGTCTCGCCGGAGGCTGGTAATGTGGCTGTGGCATGGGATGTTTAGGATGAGTCTGGTGGAGGTGTTCTGGATGTGCTGTAGTTTCTTTAGTATCTCCTAGTACACCAGGAATTCATTTTGTTGGTTATTTATTATTTTCTTCTTTTTCTTTTAATTTTTTTATTTCAATGCTTTTGATTTTAATTTACATTTAATTATTTATAATTGTTAAATTTTCTGACCATCCATCTTCCACCTGCCTGCTATAGGTGTACAGCCACACAACAACATTAGTTTTTTAAGTATTATTATTCCATTTTCCCCTGGACCCCCTGCCTGCAATAGGTGCACACACACCAGCATTCATTTTTAAAGGATTATTCCATTTCCCCCAGGACTCCCTTGCCTGCCAAAGACACACACCAGTATTCATTTTTAAAGCATTAATCAATTTTCTCCTGCACCTCTCTGACTGCACACAAAACAGTTACATCTGTATGTTGTTATCCTAATTGGAACTGAAATATTATTTTCTGGTGGTGTGGTTTGACTTTAGAATGGATACACTATCGTTGTTAATTATTTAGGATAATAATGATAACTTAAGTAACCATACTAAATTATATTGTCTTTGTCTGTAGTAATTCAAACTGCAAAAATGCCATGTTTCACTAAATGTTTTTCTTGCTTGTTTGCTTTTAGGTGCATAAGAGACTTCACACACAGTACTGCCAGACATCACATCAGTCTTCCAGTCTCTTCCGCTTGTGCAGCTAAGTGCCACTGCCAACTGACAGCTTCAAGATGTCCCCAAAGAAAGGTGCAGCCAAGAAAGTGGCCAGTGGGGAGGAGAAGAAGAAGCATATTTCCACCACTGGTGTGTTGGCCAAAACCTTTTTCGGGAGTCATGTACCTGCTGCATCGGCCTCTGGGGAGCAAGCTGGGAGCAGTACTCCTGCATCAATGGCACCACCCCAACCTAAGCCCAAGGCCATGTCTCTCAGTGAAGCAGCCACTGCAATCATGTCTACGCCGGTGAGCAGAGACATTGAATTGGATTTGTCTTTTTTGCAAAGTAGTACCCAATCACCGCAGAAAAGTCAAGAAAGTGGACAACAGCCGCAGCCAGCAATAGATCTTCCTGAAGTAGGAGCAGAAGAGAAGGTTGAGCGTCCTGCTGGGCAAGAACCTCCTCTTTTACAACTATAGGTTTCAAGATCTCCAATAAGAAAAATGAAGGGTACTCAACCATCTTCTCCAAGACTCCCTTCTGATGAGCTGGACATGGATTGGACCCAGGCTAAATCCGAGACATGCCAGGAGAGGCTCAGAAAAAGGAAAGTTCCTGAAAGCCTTACAATTACGGGTGGGGATGAGGAAGATGACGAGCCAGTCATTGTCATGTAAGCTGTCCCAGAGGAGACCTACATTACCACTCCTATTGAACCTGCTCCGAGGGATGTGGCACTACCACCAGCTTCCATATTTGTAAGGACTCTGCTGAGACCTGCATCCACCACTACCTCAGTAATATGCACTGCAGAGAGGCAATCGTTGACACACCCGCCTTCTTCGGGCATTGGCAGTTTCACCAGTGGCCCTCTTACAGGGATTCTGCTTAGGAACAGAACTATGCATGGGACCATAGAACATCATCATGTAGGGACTGAGTCACCATACCACCTCAGTTTTTATGAGCCTGAGTCCGACTCGCTATAGAGCCTCACTTGCCCTCCTAATCTTTCCAGATAAACAAGTAAGTTGGCACCCCAGAACACTACACTCTCAACCCTCTCGGGGATCATGGTAACAGGAAACACCCTTTCGCTCTCTCACTCGTACTTGTCCACAATCTCACTCGTACTTGTCCACAATAAGATAAACAACATACACAAAGGAAGCGTATAATATTTATGTAAACTATCGTGCTCTAAAATGCAGTGTTTGTGCCACAATTAGAAAGCAAATGCATATCACAAATATCATTAGCATGGTTAACAAACCATACACCATAAAAAGCCCTGTCATATTATAAGACAGATTAGCCTAAACCTCCCATTTCTACTAAAGCTAAATGATTATATATTATAGATCTCTGGGATTAGTGGCGGACCCTGTACCTTACCATACATCGGTGGATGTTCTACATCCCAGCTGATGCAGCACTCTTGCTCCAGGACTTTCGCTCAGTGTGTGTGTTTTCAGAACCCTTGTCTTCTGTTATATGACGAAACGTGTGTGTTCACAAACAGCAGCTGCACTTTCTTGTTATGTCTAAGTGCTAGTGTATGACCAGAGAGAATAACAAGGGGCATTGTTGTTTAACCTTGTCTCGCGTGTTCAGACTAAATCCCAGGAAAAGAACAAAATATGAAAATATGTGCAAGTTCTGTGTGAAAATGCAATGTGGCACAAACCAAGCGTGTTATGTAGTAACGTGTGCAAAAATAAAAGCGGCCTACAACGTGCACAGTTAGGCTAATATAGGGAAAACTACAATCGACCATGCACGAAATACACGATAAGAACACCTAACCAGTTTGGGACTTCTTTACGATGAGCAAGCAGGAGGAGAATATTGCAAAATGCTCCATTTGCCACACAAGTGTTCGTCGAGGTAAGCCTGGTTCACACAATGGTACTGGAGGCCAAACGACCCTTATGAAATACAATCATGCAATCCACTGGGAGACGCACCTTAAAAAAATTAGTGGTGGTGAAGGTGGTGAAGGTGGTGAGAGAGGGAAATCAGCTCTGATAATAATGGGAGGTGAAGGTGATGAGGAAGAAGAGGGAGACATCTTTACGTACAGCAGCCCTGTCCCCAACAGTCCGCCAGTATCACCCACCTCAGCAACCTCACAATGGCACCAGAGTCATATGGAGACACCACAGTAGCATACAGTGACTTTCCCAACAAGACGCGCATTGAGTCTACCACTTGCTGGTTCATCTTCTCTCCGGAAGTCGCCTACGTCAGTGGCAGTGGCACCAGAAAAGAAAAAAATCCAGGCTACTATTACGGGCATGTTTAGACTGGAGGGGGCCATGTGAACGCAACCATCCAATGGCATGTTTGTACAACTGGAAGCTGGCTAAAATGTTAGCTCTGGAACTCCTCCCTTTTTCTTTTGTGGAAGGAGTGTTTTTTTAGAATTTGTTGCAGCAATCTGCCCAAAATGGAAGGTTCCCAGTAGGACCTATTCTGCCAGAGTTGCTGCTCCAGCACTCCATCATGATGTGCTGCAATTGGTTGGACAAGCTTTGCAGTAGAGTGCTGTTCACACTATCCACCCGACAACAGACCTGTGGACCAATTGTCAAGCCACTGATTACATGTGTATCACTGCACACTAGAGCTCTTTTGTTGGGGTGAGGAAACAGCTATTTGCAGATCGTAGCGCTGAAGAAACTGTTAGGGGTGGTTCAGTGGCATGCAACAGTAGCCATGTTTGCTATGGAGAAATCCCTTACAGTTGCAAACATCTTAGAAGATTTTAACAGCAAGGTGTTTGTATGGCTGTGACCCAGAGGTCTCAGAATTGGATTTGTTGCCATGGACAATGTCAGTAATATAGTTAGGGCCATGGCAGATGGTAAATATTTCAGGGTCCTGTGTTTGGTACATTGCATTAACATCATTGTGATGGACTTTCTAAAAAAAGAAGACCTAGACAGCAACTTACTGACCACCTGCAGAAGAATCTGCACTCATTTCAGCCATTCTTTTAAAGCCCTAAAGCAGTTGAGGATCATTCAGCATGCTAATAGAGTACCAGTTAAAGCCCTCATACAGGAGGTGCCAACACAGTGGAACTCAACCTATTACATGGTGTAACATCTGTTTAAGCAGTACATACTGATAAATGAGTATGTCATGGCGGACCCTGTACCTTACCATACATCGGTGGATGTTCTACATCCCAGCTGATGCAGCACTCTTGCTCCAGGACTTTCGCTCAGTGTGTGTGTTTTCAGAACCCTTGTCTTCTGTTATATGACGAAACGTGTGTGTTCACAAACAGCAGCTGCACTTTCTTATTATGTCTGAGTGCTAGTGTATGACCAGAGAGAATAACAAGGGGCATTGTTGTTTAACCTTGTCTCGCGTGTTCAGACTAAATCCCAGGAAAAGAACAAAATATGAAAATATGTGCAAGTTCTGTGTGAAAATGCAATGTGGCACAAACCAAGCGTGTTATGTAGTAACGTGTGCAAAAATAAAAGCGGCCTACAACGTGCACAGTTAGGCTAATATAGGGAAAACTACAATCGACCATGCACGAAATACACGATAAGAACACCTAACCAGTTTGGGACTTCTTTACGATTAGCAAGCAGGAGGAGAATATTGCAATATGCTCCATTTGCCACACAAGTGTTCGTCGAGGTAAGCCTGGTTCACACAATGGTACTGGAGGCCAAACGACCCTTATGAAATACAATCATGCAATCCACTGGGAGACGCACCTTAAAAAAATTAGTGGTGGTGAAGGTGGTGAGAGAGGGAAATCAGCTCTGATAATAATGGGAGGTGAAGGTGATGAGGAAGAAGAGGGAGACATCTTTACGTACAGCAGCCCTGTCCCCAACAGTCCGCCAGTATCACCCGCCTCAGCAACCTCACAATGGCACCAGAGTCATATGGAGACACCACAGTAGCATACAGTGACTTTCCCAACAAGACGCGCATTGAGTCTACCACTTGCTGGTTCATCTTCTCTCCGGAAGTCGCCTACGTCAGTGGCAGTGGCACCAGAAAAGAAAAAAATCCAGGCTACTATTACGGGCATGTTTAGACTGGAGGGGGCCATGTGAACGCAACCATCCAATGGCATGTTTGTACAACTGGAAGCTGGCTAAAATGTTAGCTCTGGAACTCCTCCCTTTTTCTTTTGTGGAAGGAGTGTTTTTTTTAGAATTTGTTGCAGCAATCTGCCCAAAATGGAAGGTTCCCAGTAGGACCTATTCTGCCAGAGTTGCTGCTCCAGCACTCCATCATGATGTGCTGCAATTGGTTGGACAAGCTTTGCAGTAGAGTGCTGTTCACACTATCCACCCGACAACAGACCTGTGGACCAATTGTCAAGCCACTGATTACATGTGTATCACTGCACACTAGAGCTCTTTTGTTGGGGTGAGGAAACAGCTATTTGCAGATCGCAGCGCTGAAGAAACTGTTAGGGGTGTTCAGTGGCATGCAACAGTAGCCATGTTTGCTATGGAGAAATCCCTTACAGTTGCAAACATCTTAGAAGATTTTAACAGCAAGGTGTTTGTATGGCTGTGACCCAGAGGTCTCAGAATTGGATTTGTTGCCATGGACAATGTCAGTAATATAGTTAGGGCCATGGCAGATGGTAAATATTTCAGGGTCCTGTGTTTGGTACATTGCATTAACATCATTGTGCTGGACTTTCTAAAAAAAGAAGACCTAGACAGCAACTTACTGACCACCTGCAGAAGAATCTGCACTCATTTCAGCCATTCTTTTAAAGCCCTAAAGCAGTTGAGGATCATTCAGCATGCTAATAGAGTACCAGTTAAAGCCCTCATACAGGGGTGCCAACACAGTGGAACTCAACCTATTACATGGTGTAACATCTGTTTAAGCAGTACATACTGATAAATGAGTATGTCATGCAAAGAGGGAATGCAACTGGGAAAAGCGTAATCATTGAGATGGACAAATGGGGCATAGTCAAATGCCTGACAGAGATGCTACTTCCTTTTGAAGTTTTCACATGGGAAGTCAGCAAGGAGGACAGTACGATGGGCCAAGCTATCCCGTTGTTCCATCTGCTACAGAACCAGTTAAAAAAGGTGTCTGAAAGGTACGCACTCACAGGTGAGAACTAAAACAAAGATGCGCATGAGTTGGTTGAGGGCTTAATTTTTTGCTTGGCTGATAATACAAGGCTACAAAAAGACATTGTGTCATCCAAAGAGTACATCTGTGCCACAGTACTTGATCCACGGTAAAAAGAAATACTGGCCAGTTTTATCCTTTTTTCACACTACAAGACTTGGATTGTTGAGTGAACAAGAGTCCTGGAAGAAGAATGGCTGAAAATAAGAGTCCCACTCCTGGAAAGAAGTTCTAGAGTGCCGCCTTCGACTTCCAGAGAAGGCAGTCCTGTTGTTTCACAGCAGCCAACAACAGAATCAAGAACACTGGAAACAAGAACAACAAAAACACAAGAATCAGACCCAGCGTCTGCATTTGCTTGGTATCAAGTGACAGGGCTTAAGTCCAGGGCAGAGGCGAAGGCAAAAAAGATCGAGCAAGTGGCAGCACCAATGATCATTCAGAGGATGTTCCAGTAGTATCTGGATGACCCAAAAGATGTCTATGTGGATCAAAACCCATTGGTTTTAAGATATGGGAAGATGCAGAAATGGCCAGTGCTCAGCAGGCTGGCAATAAAGTATCTGGCTTGTCCGGTACCCAGTGTGTCTGCTGAGCGTGTAATCAGTGCAGCTGGTGTAGTTGTCACAGTCAGAAGAACCAGTCTCTCACCTCAAAACATGGAGAGATTGATCATGATGAAAATGAACCTACACTTTATATCACCAAATTATACCATTCCTGCAATACCACAGGAGGAGGATGAGGATGATTGGTTAGACTCAGTTCAGAGTGTGTTAGCTGACCAACTTCTGGGTGAATCACCTGAGTTTGAGGACAAACTCTACTTCCCTGACTGAGTAGGCCACCATAGACCTTTTTATCGTTGAATTGCTTTGCCCAAAAAAAATGGATATAGCTAGGGGAACATTATATATTTTACTTGTTTGTATCTGACTGAATTATGCAGCCCCACTGTTATAGGCACATGTATGGCCAGACTGGAGTTGGACCAGTGTGCAGTGAAAAGGCCTCCCCCATTCCTTTCAAGGACATTGGAGAAACAATGTCTGCCTCCATCCCTTGCCTATCCTTTTTTTCATCCCCTAGCAGGACTGCCCCAGAACAATTGATGTGCAACACTGCCCAATGTGTGTTGCTTGCATCAAAGAGGAAATATAATTGTGTACCACAGTGCTTGGATTGGAACAGGTAACTATTGCACCAATGAGTGATATATTATTGAGTGATTGTAAGTGATGATTGATGATTCATGTGGTGGCAGACAGTGAGGGAAGGTGTTCAACTAATTTGTAAGCTTGATTGTGATGATTTACAATGTTTGGGGCCTGATGGGTGATCATCTTTCCTGAAGGTAATTGGTCATTCCCCTTGGACACTTAGCAAGATCTGCTTGCCGGGTTCACTCCTTTTTTCTGGTTCTCAATCTTCAAAGACCAGACCAGTCAGTTTAGTTAACAAATACAAATCTAACCAAAAAAACACTCAATGTTTCGCTTCTTGTTCATCAACAGCAGTGCACTACAGGTAAATCTCTCTCATTTGGGTCAGGACGGAGTTGGACTGATTCGTTACTCGGAGTCAGGAGAATGATTGAAGGACTCAGGGCGCGACTACCTCAACAACAGCCATAAGAAGGAAGATATTGACTTCATTGAAACCAACATGATGATGACTCTAAGAGGCCTACTCAGCTCTGTGGACTGGTGAGAGGTGGATTCATTTGGGAAATACAAAGATGCTGAGTGTGTGTGCTGGCTCAAATGTGAAACTCCACTATTATGTGGTTGTGGTTGGGTGGGGGGCCTGTTTTTGTAAGTAACTGGAGACAGACATGTGATGTCACATCATCACATTATGCACGCACTTGGCTAAATGTTATGAATATGATGACAGTTGTGAGAATGATCATCCACTTGTCCGAGATTAGTTGTAAATTGCTCTCACTTCTCAGTTAATCGATCGCACATGAGTCATAAAATGAATGACTGCAGCAGACTATGCTCTTCCTCTGCCTCTGAGTCTTCTCAGTACACTCCTCATGGAGCTTACTTCTGTCCTTCTCCTCGACTCTACAATATCATTTCTGTTTTACAATCCACAGGCCTTTTCTTCTCATGCCCAAAAGGCGAAAGTTCCATAACACTCCTGCTTACCTTACTGGACCGCTTCAGCCAGGTACCCAAGATTGACGGACAATCCGAGAAGAATGCAGATGCACGGCACAATTTGGCAATACAGTATCATTTTGCTTTTAACAATCATTTTTATGAACTGTGTGGGTTCACTTCACACCTCCATAATTTGTATTTTCAAACCTATATGACATAACCTTTTGATATATAATAATAACTTGGGTCTATGGGGCTGAAGGACTGTTTGCAACGCATTTAACTGAACTGTGTCATACTCATTCCTTCATTTCCTTCCACAACAGATTGATGATGATGTGCTGCTCATTGCCCTGATGATTATTGTCATTGTGTAGTGATTGTCTTTGTCACACCTTTCACCAAATCCCTTTTCCCATCCATTCATCAAACCCCTAACCCTCTTCCCCCGGGATGTGTGTTTTATTGAGGTGTGACTTAATTTTACACCATTAATGGATCGCACTCTTGGTGAAAGTGACACCAACCCACCGAGGGATCTTCTATTACCATTACCATTCAGGCCTTGTGTTGTGTTGTGTAAATGCTTAACCATGTCCACTCCTACCTCTGAGTCCACTATTCCTGATTTGAGGATTTCGCAAGTTTAGTTTTAATTAAATACTAGCTCCCCATTACTCAGAAAAAGTTACATTTGCTAGTTTTTGTTATCATATCAGGTCTTCTTAGTGGTGTTATGGGTGGTAGTCTGGTCTCAGCCTTTCTAAAGTTATGATATAAATAATATAACCCAATAACTCTGTGTTTTCTTTCAATCTAGTTGCCTGCGAGGGATAATCCTTTGTTTAATCCTATGATTAGAGTTCACCTAGGTGGGCTTGGGACCTCGCTTGTGTTTCCTTCCCTGTTAGCACGCTAGGGTGCTACTACTACCACCACCACCATAGATGGCACCTTGGGAAACCCAGCAGTAAGAAGACTGAGAGAGGTACCAGCCTTCGCTTCATCTATTCAGGTAAGAGAACTACTATGGAGTAAAGTGAACTAGTTTAGTTAGTAACTAACTTCTACTGAAGATGTTGTTTATCTAGGTTGTTGTAGGCAATATAGGTAATGCAATCCCCCTTTAGTGGTCAATATAGTTGCAGAGGGTAGTAGGACAAGTGTATAACTAACTGGTATACACTTTTTTAAGCAGATTTAAGAAACAGGCTACAGTAAAAGGCAGTGGTGCAATGTAAAACACCTAAACAAAGATTTGTGGAATAAATAAAGTAAAGTATTTCTCTTTTTTCACAATTATAAAACCCACCCTTTCTACCCACAACAGGCCCATCCCTCTCCCCAAACAAATCACCCATCCCCAACCAATGTCCAAAGAAATATTTAATGTTCAAAGTCAGAACCCCCATCCCAACTCCCTTCCCAAACCTCTCCACCCACAATAAAAGTCCCTCCCACCAGTTCAAAAAATTAAAAAAGGGCTTTAGAAGAGGGCGTCTTCTATGTGGGTCATGTGGCAGTCAAGTTTCTGCTCCATCCGGGACACCCTTTCCTCAAGTTGCGCCAGATGCTGCAGGACGGGGTGCTGGAACTGGGGGGCAGAGCGGGAGGGTGGGCCAGCAGTGGTGGTCAACCTGGCACCTGTCAGCTGCTGGCGGTGCTGGTGGTGATGTTGTTGGCTGGAGGCTGCGGCTGGCTGGTGGAAATGGGGCTGGGGGCAGCAGCAGCTGCTTTGGCCTCCTCCTTCTTTAGCGTCACTAGCCGACAGTACTCCTGATAGATTTTCTCCAGCCTCTGCCGCCACAGCAGGGCTGCTTTCTCCTGCTGTGTTGTTACAAGTGGTGGACCAGCAGGAGTAGCTATATCAAGAAAAAAAGAACAATTGTAAACCATGCTCTGTGCAAACACTTCTTTAAAATTATATAGTGGCACAGTAGCAGTACATTGCTAGTCCCCTCGGGCATTGGAATTTGAAGTGATTGGGAGAGTCACAGGGCAATTTATTATATGCACATGCCTCACACTGACTGGCTGGAAAGAATTAAGACAGAATGACATAACACCAGATTAAACAAAGAGTATTTTTTTCTTTTAAAGGCTTTCCTAGCAAAAAAACTAATCAAACACTTCGTGTGGAAAAATACAAATAAATTACCTCTCATTAATGAGTAAGGCATTATGCACTATAGAGTACAAATCGTTGTGCTAAATTAATGGAGGCATGCTAGCCAGCACATCAGGTACTCTGCTACTCTCTTCAGTCTGCAGCTGGGGCAGCTGTAATTATTTTACTTTAATTTCCATGGCCCTGTTCTTCTCCAAATACCTTTCAATTCTACCTTGACTCCAAAGATGCAGAGAAATAATAAATAAGAGACTATGTCGCATATGTATAAAATGCAGATATTATGTCTGCCATAAGTAGAAAGTGCGAAAAAAGGTGCACTGCAGTGCAGGGAAAAGAACAGATCTTTAAGTTTTTTGGTAGGCTAGGACATAACTCAGGAAAGAATAAAGGAATGAAGTACTAGAAGGTGACTGAGTGGGCACTGGAAGGGAAGGGAAACACACCTTGATTTCGGTTTGCAATGCATTGAAAACTTTGTAAATGCCGCATTAACTTAAGCAGACGCACATTGCCCAGCCAACACTGCAGTGACGAACTGAACCATGCTGCAGGTCATGGGTGGCAAAATGCCATGGACAGGTAATGAAGTGATAAATGATGATGGGTGGGATACATTTCTGCCTCGCTTAACAAATACAGTGAGTCAAGGGAGTAGACAAAAAATGTAAATACCCTTCACTTTGAACCATAGCTTTGAAAACCAAGTAAGCTCAGTAGGTGAGCATGCCCCTCCCTAAAAGATCTCCCTTGTTTCTTCATCCAAGCAATTATCCATTCATCCTTTCATTGTTTTATTTACCCTTTGATACCCACCATTTAACCTTTACTTTTTCCCCATCAAGTCTTTCACAAAAATGTCCAATCCATCCATTCATATATCCATCCATTCAGTGTCTACCCTATCAACCATCCTTTCACCCATTCTTCTACATTTCCCCAATCATGCATTCTTTCACCCACCCTCACAATTATCCTTTCACTCATATACCATTTCACCCATCCTTTCTTAACCTTCCATCCTTCTTTCCCTTTTTTATCAACCCATCATTTTTATTTCTATGAACCCATAATTTATTATGAGCTTTTGTCTGCTGAGTTGCAGTTAGAAGAGGCCATAAGAACTCAGCCACCACTGTCGCTGCTAAAGTGGGGGGTTAACAAGTCATGATGCCCTTGCAGTGAGCATGATAGTAATTGTCAATAAGCAAACAATGTGATTTACTACCTCCCGTCCCTGCTGCCATTGTGTCTTCCCCACCAACTGCGTCCGCACCTGCAGAACAGGTGCTGGCCCCAGGACTGGTAGTCTGTGCAACATTATAAACTTTTAGTTGCCAGATGCGCCTCCCCTTATTTATTTTTTTAACAAAAAACAAATGCAATACATCACTACAGTTCAGTTAGCAGTATCTTCTATCAAAAATATCACTTTGGGCATTTTGTTGGTTGACAAAGTTAGAAAAGCCATGTAGTCAAGCCAATCAAAAACTTTTCATAATGGAGGGGTAGACCTATGATGACTCTGAGTCAATGAAATGCAATAATGGGGTGAAATAATGGTCAATGAAGGACATATTGTGTTGGTTGGCAAATGCAATGGGACCTCATACTTTTCTGCCATGTTGCACTGTCATGGAAACTGCTGATATACTGTATAAATGAATAATTTATAGCACACAATTGGGGGGGGGTCCACCATGGCCATGTTCACTCTCTCATTTTAACTGTTTGAGCATGAGCAAGAAAAAAAGGCCTTCTCAACAAACGTGCGGTCAATAATACTAGCTTACTTGGGCCTGCAATCTTCACAGTAAGTACCAAAAATCTGTTCTCTTAGTCTCACAGTACCACTAGATATATAGGGGAGAGGGAAAGCTTTCTAACAAAGCAGTAGAAAACTACAGGCTAGTACAGACAGGAGGAAGTCAGCTACAAAAACATGAAGTATAGAAAAAAGGATAATGCAGGGATAATAAGAATTTAACAAATATTTGATAGAGGAGTTAAAAAAAGGAGACAGTATAAAGAACAAGGCAAAATTTAAATTATTCAAATAGTGGGCAGAGGTAAAAGTTAGGGAAATAATAATAATAATAACACAACTTACTGGGATTGTCGTGTAGTTCCTATATTACCTATACAGGATTTGCGCGTTTGGATAACATAAACTGTGGGTTTGGTGGCGGACGGATTCCGAGCACCCCCACCGGATACGTTAGCCTGTCTGTATTAGCTAGCTCACAGTGCCACTAGAGTCTCCTCTTATCGGGGAGAGAATAGTTCTTGGCAACCTCAGAACATGACAGCCCTGATCCCCCAGGATCGTGGAAACAATATACTACCTTTCGCTCAGTCACTCGTTCTCACTTAGTTTGTCTCAGAGAGATACACAGAATAAACAGTCTGGGCGTTTCAATAAGTATTTATTGAACAGTTGTTATTCTAGTGTAAAATATATGAGCTGCAACAACCATTAGACAGTAGCAGAGATATATGATTAGCAATACTATGAAAGTAAAAGGATGGTATAGCTCTACCATCTTGCAGAAATCATGAATATATACAAGTACATAAAATACATGATAAAAAGTGCATACTAAAAGTGCGTACTCCTACGATGCCTCCCTAACTAGATGTACCTTATTGTACCTAGCATCTATGTAGGTGTTATGCCAAGAATCCCTCTAGGATCTAGTCCACCCCATTACCTGAGAGTTTAGAGAATGTGGGACCCCGTCCTGGTCTTGAGTTGGACACCCCGCGAGGGATGTTAGACCACTGCTAACTGGAGCGTCTGCATGCAGGAACCTCAGCGTCTCTGGTCAGTGTGTCAGCCGGGAAGTCACGGTCTCCTCTGTCTGTCTAAGCAAGACATGATGTATATATACCCATAGGTCTCCCCAGGGGTCCTACCTTGCTGCGTTACTGTGTCGGCCTAAAGGATGACATCAGGCCTGAACTTTAACATAGATATTATACAGGAGATGTTCATCCTGCTGTGAGTCCTGCTGTGCTTCCAAGAAGCCTCATGCATAATGTATGAGTATTGAACCAGGGAAAAACCCGCGTTCTGAATGCAGTGTCGTATCTAGGTAAAAGGCCAGTCCCTATGAACCGTTATGTATGAAATGTAGGGAAGGATATAGGTGAAAGGTTGCAGTGTTACCTGTGCCTATATAGGGTACCTATATGGAATATAACAGGATCAGCAGAAACTTCGGGTGTGGCGCTGGTGGTGGCATCCCTGTCTCCTGGACCCGCCTCAGAATTATCACTCTTATTGCCATTGGGTACTGATGTAAAAAATAAAGAAGATACAAAAAATAGATTAGTGGTACAGTTAATCTCCCAAAAAATATTTAGACAGACAAACGCAGTAACATTGTATTTTTCTAAACCAGATTGCCTATGGTACTAATATCTATTGAGTTGACCATCCTAATCATCGTAAGCCCTATCCCATATTTCCTAAACCTAAACTACATTTGGGACTAATGTATTGCACTGAATGATCTTTCATTCTCATCTCATTCTCATTTCTCAACCCCCTTGATGGGCCAACTCAGTCTCCCTTTTTTCAATGCATATAGCATAATACACATCACTGTGAGATTGCTTGGGACTGCACGAGCTACATAAAGAAAGTCACAGAGAACGCTGACTTACTGACATCACTATCTTAGTGACAGGACAGAAGAGTCTGCAAGGCTTCTTAAATAATCAGCCAAAGTGAGCGTCGTCGAGTACAACTAGGTAGCGTCGAGCACCTGGCTAGCAACCGGATCACATAATATTCATAACGTAAACTTAACTTACCTCTGAGTGTGAGCAGCATGCTATTTGAAAAAATATATTAGCATTGTAGAACACAAACCAACAAATAGTTACTCATTGAGCCCCGCAATCTCAATGCCTAGCAGGTCGAGCGGGTCCTAATTGCGGTCTATGATGTCGCCCAGCGGTTTGTCATCTGCTGTTGGTTGCGCTGCACTTGAGTGTCGTGGTGCACACCCATGCACCCTCCCCCAACTCATCCGACGCTGTCGCAGGCTGTACTCGCTTCCAGGCCTGCCACCTGCTGTCAGCATGGAGGGGAGGTGGCGCTGCAAATATAAAAAACAACTGCTGCCACCTCTGCCTCTGAAAAAATGACAAAAATGTACAATACACAAACACAAAGATACACACTGATACAATAAAGGAAAATGAGGGGGTGGATGAGTCAGATAGGGGGAAGATTGAAAAGATTAAGGGTAGATTCAAAAGTAGGCCCCAGCCCCATGCACAGAACAGAAAACAAAATGGCCACAACCATGCGAACTGCGTGGTGCCGTTCGCGTGCAGTTTCAAGCAAGAGAACGTTATAAAATCTATGACCAAGGTCAAATCAGGATCTCCGCTTGATCCTTGGCCCCACTTTATTTTCTCTCAGCTCGCATCAGTCCTAAGCCCGTACGTCACTCATAT
This sequence comes from Calotriton arnoldi, assembly GCA_963921515.1. Classification (NCBI taxonomy): domain Eukaryota; kingdom Metazoa; phylum Chordata; class Amphibia; order Caudata; family Salamandridae; genus Calotriton; species Calotriton arnoldi. The sequence continues at coordinate 29,896 of CAWUFW010021938.1, forward strand.
TTTTAACAAATCCTTTGATTCCGCAGTTTTCCCGAAAATATGGAAGGAAACCACCGTATTCCCATTGTTAAAAAAAGCCGGCTTGGAAATACATAATCCTGCAAATTACCGACCAATCTCCCAACTACCATACCTATCTAAGGTATTGGAGAAACTGGTCAACAAACAATTGGTTCATTTTTTGGAAACCAATGAACTTTTGGATCCATCTCAGACTGGTTTCAGAGCCTCCAACAGTACAGAAGCTACCCTACTTGCAGTAACAGATAACACCCGATCCTTAGCGTATCAGGGCAAAGCCGCCGCCCTGATCCTCTTGGACTTGACAGCAGCCTTTGATACTGTATCTCATGACCTCCTGATGAGCATTCTGCATGAAAAGGGATTACATTCAAAAGCCCTTCAATGGCTCAACTCCTTTCTATGCAACAGAACGCAAACATCCAAATGGGCCCCTTCTCCTCCAGTTCCAAAAACATCAACTATGGTGTTCCACAGGGAGCCTCCTTAAGCCCAACCCTTTTTAATGCCTATGTCTCCTCTTTGGCCAAAATCGGCAGGAAGTGGGGCTTTAACGTCTGCTCCTATGCAGATGATACGCACCTAATAGTTGCCTTCGAAGAAAATCATGAGGATACCGGAAACAACTTAGTCAATTGTCTCTCAGAAATGGCAACCTGGATGACAGACCACTGTCTGAAGCTAAACGCTGAGAAGACTGAAATCCTGCTCTTCGGAGGGGCTCACCTAGTCTGGGACATCACCTGGTGGCCCTTGTCACTAGGAATTGCCCCGGAATCGAGTTGCAAAAAACCTGGGCATATTTATTGACAATGATTTAACTATGCAAGACCAAGTCCGAGCACTGTGCGGAAAGAACTTTGCCACGCTAAAACTACTAAGAAGACTCTTTTCATGGATTCCCTTGAACAGCAGAAAGACTTTTACCCAGGCACTACTCTCCAGCAAACTGGATTATGGAAATGCGCTCTATGTGGGCATGCCTGAGTATCTTTTTTCCCGACTGCAAGTGATCCAGAATGCCGCCGCCAAACTGATCCGTAACAAAAGCAAATACAGCTCAGCATCTGAATGTCTGAGGGATCTTCACTGGCTACCGGTGCGCCAAAGGGCCAAATTCAAGCTACTGTGCTATACTACAAAGCACTACATAAATGCGGCCCCCAAATTTTGCAGGACAAACTCGAATTCTACATCCCCACGTGACAACTGAGATCTCGCTACCAAGCCCTGGCCAAAATTAAACGCATTAAGAAAGTTAGGGCAGGGGGCCGCTCCTTCTCCAACCTGACAGCTGTTCACTGGAATGAACTTCCCTTAGATCTTTGCCTTACAAGCGACTATCTGTCCTTTAGAAAAAAGCTGAAAAAATGGCTGTTCCCTAGGATATAAGTATTGGCATGTACTGCCTCTCAACCCCAACTTCTCTGTTTTCAGATGCTCAAGCATCCGCCATTCCTATCTTCAGGATAACGCTCTCCTAGAGCCGTGATATCCCTTGGGATGAATGTTGCGCTTAACAAATAAATAAATAAATCGCACTTTTGAACATCAAAAACATAGCATGAATTGGCACATCGAGCAGCTCCGTCCACCTGCAGAATTCCACAGAATCTTGTGGAGTTTTTGGCCCGCTCTGCGAAATTCCGTGTAGCAGAACTCTACAAGCTCTGCCCAGGCCTAGCTAACACCTAGGCCTAACCCCTCCTTTGTCCCTGTAGCCAGCCAGGCACCAATGCCAGGGGAGAAGAGCTGCATCCAGACCTAGTTTTGAGTGACCACAGAGAAGGGGTTGCTCATATTCCAAGCCACACCTTTGGGGTGGGCACAGGAGCTCTGCACTGGGGAAGAAAGGGTCTGCCATGTTGAATTAAAATAGAAAGGACTAGAAGGCGTTATTCCACCGGGTAACGTCCACCGGTTGCACAGCTGTCCTCCCAATGGAGGTTAATCCAGTTTAATTTAACAGGTAAACACTTAGTAGAGTCAAAATTAACTTTTATTCTACATCATAGTAGAGAATGAACTTCAAATTTTTCAAAGAAAAAGTGTTGTCATCGACATGGGTGGGTCAAATGTATTCAAACCCAATCGGTCAATTAGAACAAACCCAATGCATTTCGGTTGGACTCTTCCTCAGGGGAATTTAGATCTAGAAAATGAAACGGAAAACTACGGATGTAACTTATGCTCACAGATAAATGCAATAGGAAATGAGGTAAAGATTGAGGTGAAAATTAAGTCGATACTATGTGCTCACTCTGGGTGGTAAAAAACAGTATGGCTGCTGTGGATGATAAAAACCAGACTAAAGTGATAATTAAACAGATAAAGATGTGCGCATTACAGAAAAACAACCGTGTGTGGTAATAGTGTCATGCAGAAACTTCAAACATGCAGGTCATATGTGTTAGACAAGTTGAAAACAAAAGGTATATTCGGGTGAAAAACGCGAGTGAAACAATACAAAGAAAAACAATATCCGATAATCAAGCAGATGAGTTTACAAATGTACAGTTCTAACGTGTGGAGCAAGTTAAAAACAAGCATAGGTGAAAAGTTTCGGGTAGTCGTAAAGATTAGATAGATGAAAATAAGTCCCAAAAAAACGGGTTCAAATGTGCATAGTCTTACCGTTGTGGTGATACAACAAGTAAACGATATCGAGTAATCGTGAGGATTAGGCAAACAAAATTAAGTCCCAAAAGAATACGGATTCAAATGGTTAGAGTCTTACCGCCATGGTAATGCAGACGGAGTTACCCGTGCGCTGTGACATTTGCAAGTGCGGCAGGAGCGCCGTAAGATATAGCGAGAGTCCCGGAAGTAAACGCAAAGTTGAAAAAGGACAGTAAAAGAAATATAAAAAGAAACAAATAAAGTAGTCTAAACTCTAAAAGCCAGATAGTGAGAAACGGAACACAAAAACTAGTAAAGAGAAACAGAGGGTCAAAAGAGGGAAAGATAAAAGAGGGAAAGATAAAACAAAGCATGGGGGCCATCATGGAATGGTCAAAAATGAGAAATAAATGGAGGAATGTGGGAAACTAAGATGAAATAAAATAATGAGGGATAAAGCATACGAACACAGATCTGAACTCAAAAAGACTGAAGAGCAGTCTATGAAAAATGTTGAGAGCGAGAAAAAGACAAAGCGAAAAGGCCATCTTGGAATGGTCAAAATGTACAGAGAAGACCTGAAACAAAACATGATAAGGCTAAAACGCCATAAGTGAATGTTTACAATGAGAAGAGAGACCAGAGAAAAGAGACAATGGACCAAAGATGGAAAGAAACATGGGGTCTGTGGGTAGAAGGACAATGAAGAAGGTATTAGCAGTGTGAAAAGATGAGCACACGAACTAGGCAAAAGAAAAAGAATCAATACTGGATAACGAATAGATTCAAGAGAATGGGTTCGCAGTAACAAGATGAAATACACAGTAATTGCCACATATATATAAGCAATACAAAAGAGAAGTGAATGAGCGAACAAAAGAGAAAAAGAAAAAGGTAGAGTGAACAGATAGTACAGAAAGGTCTGGACAATTAAAGAAAACAGCTGAATTCTACCCGGTCATTAAGACCATTCGGTATTATAGTGTCCAAAGGTTTAGTCCAAAACAGCTCACGTTGGAGTAGGTGTTTGCGGTTGTTGCGGCCTTCACAAGTGATGACAGTCTCAAGTACCATGTATCGGAGTTGACTGATGTTGTGTTTGAACTCAAAAAATGTGTGGCAATGGCCGATTTCTGGTTTATGGTCCTGATGTTGCTCTTATGTTCAGTCAGTCGGGTTTTTATCTTACATTCAGTTTTCCCAAAGTACCCCAGTCCGCAGGGACATTTCAAAAGGTACACCACATTTTTGGTGTCACACGTGGCTGTGACTTTAAGTTTGATTTTGTTACCTTTGCGTGGGTGAGTAACATATGTGCCTTTGATGATATTGTTGCAGTTGTTACAATTTAAGCATGGAATGGTACCCTGATAATGCAAAGTGGTGTTGGTCGATTTAGGTTTGGAAAGTAAGGGCCAGATGTACGACCCTTGTAAATTGCGACTCGCAATTTGCGCTCAATTGCAAGTCGCAAATTGCGAGTCGCAATTTACTAGGTACAACAGTGTCAGAGACACTGATTGCGATTCCCATTGGGGTCGCAAAATGCGAGGCTCATTAATATTAATGAGGCACTCGCATTTTGCGACCCCATTGGGAATGGCTGGCCCTACCAAGAATGGTGGCCTGCTGGGCTCAGCAGACCACCATGTCTGGGACTGCTTTTAAATAAAGCAGCTTTTTTTTTTTTAAATGCAGCCCGTTTTTCTTAAAGGAAAACGGGATGCATTTAAAAAAATGAAACGTTTTCATTTCATTTTTTAAGGGCAGGCAGTGGTCCCTGGGACCACTGCCTGCCCTTAAAAAATATTTTCGCATGCATTTGCAAAGGGGAAGGGGTCCCCTGGGGACCCCTTCCCATTTGCGAATGCATTACCACCTACTTGAAGTAGGTGGTAATTGCGAGTGTTTCGCGACCGCAATTGCGGTCACAAAACATTAGTACATGGGTTAGAGAGTCGCTATTTGGAAGGGAATGCCCCTTCCAAATAGCGAGTCTCTAAACACTTTTTTGCGAGTCGCAATTCATTTGCGACTCGCAAAATTGTGTTAGTACATGGCCATACCAATTTTAGCATGCGCAAACGGGTCGCAAACCCGTTTGCGCATGCTAAAATTGGTCATACATCTGGCCCTAAATCTTTAATATTTCTGCTGTGTTCATACGCAAAAAAAAGTTGTGGGTCGATGAAAATCGCTTTAAAATCTGCTTCTGACTGTAACATGGACCAATGTTGTAGGATAGTTTTTTTTTATTTGATGCTTTGGTGTGAAAATTTAGAGACCAAGACAGTCCGATCTTTTTTGTTTCACTTAGTGGACAGCAGAAGGGCTTCGTGAGTTCTGGTATTGGCTATGGTCAAGGCAAGGTCAAGAATTTCAGGAGGGTATCCTCTGTTGCTGAATCGTTAAAGCATGTCATTAGTATTTTTGGATAATTTGGCAGGATTGGAAGTGATTCGTTTGACACAAAGTATTTGAGAATAAGGCAAGTTTTTTTAAGAATATTGGTGGAAACTGTCAAAGTGTAATAAATTATTACGATCAGTCTCTTTCTTGTAGGTGTTAGTTTCCAATGTAGTGCTAGTGTTGACAACAGATACGTCCCAAAAATTGATGGTGGAATGGCTGATGTTGTGGGTAAATTCAATGCGGTCATTAATCTGATTTAGCTCCTGTATGGCCATTGAAAGATATAGATGAGTGCCTCTCCACAGCAAAAAAAATGTCATTGATGTATCTGACATACATCACCAAGTTGTTGATCCAAGGGTCTGTTGATAAAATATGATCAAGTTCAAACTTGTACATAAACAGATTGGCGTAGCAAGGAGCTGCGCAAATTCCCATGGAAGTTCCATTAAGCTAGAGAAAGTATTAATTTTCATGCATGAAGTAGCTGTGATATAGAGTGTAGTGCAACAATTCAAGCACTACCCTCCCCTACCTGCAGAGGCTGAGTCAGCAGCTACATCCTATACAAACTGGTTATCTGACACCTTCAATAAGTTAGTGCCCATCAAAATCCAGCACTCCTTTACGAAGCAACCTACGGCCCCCTGGTTTTCAGAAGCCTTGAGGCTTGAGAAACAAGCCTGCAGAAGGCAAGAAAGGAACTGGAGAAAAAACTATAATAATCACAAGAGATTGTTATACCAGAAGGCCTTAACATCATACAAGGATCTTATAAAAAAAGGAGAAGAGTGCCTATTTTGCCCCCCAGGCAATAGACAGGGCCTCTAACTCATCAAAAGAGCTCTTTCAAGTCGTTCAGAGACTCACGACCATCTCAAACAAAACCGATCCCGCTGATAACCAATCCTTTTGTGATGACCTTGCTACCGCCTTCAAAGAGAAAGTAAAAGTTATCTTCCAGGACTTCGACAAGGGGGACCCTCATCCTCCTGGAGCCCCTACTTTGAATACATTAGAGGACTGTTCTTTCACACACGTTTCTGCCACCTCACCACATCAAGTAAGTTCCCTACTTCTACAATCCAAATCAGGTTCCCCTTATGACCCCTGCCCAGTTAAAATCCTGAAGCTGGTCCCTGATATTATCGCTAGGAACCTAGCACAGAGCTTTAATATCATGTTCGCCACAGGGATATTTCCCTTGGCCTGGAAACAGGCCTCTGTTCTTCCTCTCCTAAAAAAGCCCAATTTAAAGGTTAACAACACTGCCAACTATCGTCCTATTGCCCGACTACCCCTGCCTGCTAAAATCTGTGAGAAGATTATGAACCTGGAACTGTCTAAATACATTTTCGACAATCAGCTCCTAGACTCCTCCCAGTATGGTTTCCGACTAGGGCACAGCACAGAGACTGCCCTGGTCAAGGCAACTGAGGAAGTGAGGAAGGCAATAGATGACGGAGGCTCAGCAGTTATGATTTTACTGGACTTATCTGCTGCCTTCGATACTGTTGATCATACCGCTCTTATTGGCTGTCTAAAGGAAATAGAAGTTAAGGGGGTCGCACTCGAGCTTCTCTCCTCCTTTCTCAGAGACAGAGATCAAACAGTAATGTTAGGGAACTTCAACTCCCCACCCTACTCACTGCCATGTGGAGTCCCCCAGGGGTCTTCCCTCAGCCCCACACGTTTTAATGTTTATGTAGTTAAACTCGCCCCGCTCATAAGAAGCTTCAATCTGGAGGTAACCTCATATGCTGATGACACCCAGCTTATAATTCAGCAGCTCATAATGACACATCAGGCCCCCTAAGATGCTGTAACTGCATTAATGCGATCAGTGGCTGGATGAGTGGGCACAGCCTTAAGCTTAATGCAGGGAAGACGGAGATTATGGTGTTTGGCACTCCCTCCCCGGCTTGGTCCACCATTTGGTGGCCTGATAACTTGCCTCAACCACCTCGCCCGGTCACCAAAGTGAAGAATCTGGGAATCATCATTGACGACAACCTTAACATGAGTGCACAAATATCATCAGTTACATCCGCAACTTATCATATTATTAAAATGATAAGAAAAATTCTTCCTTTTATTCCAGACAGTCAAAGAAAAACTCTAATAACCCTGCTTGTACTTCTCAGACTGGACTATTGTAATAGTTTTTATTTAACCATTCTAGAAAAACATATGAGGCGACTACAACTAGTCCAAAATGCTGCAGCAAGACTGATTTTAAATTTTCCTAAATTCCATTCCATCAAGCAGGGACTTTGTGAGCTGCACTGGCTTCCCATGCGCAGCCGGGCCAAATTTAAAGTCCTCTGCTTGGCCCACAAAGGATTGCATAACTTAGGCCCAGAATTTTTCAGAACGATACAAGCCCACTAGAGAACTCAGATCGGCCATTGCCAACCTATTAGCTGTTCCGACATTCAAAAAGATGCATTGGGGTGGCAGAGGTATAATCCTCAACACTATCAATCTCTGGAACAGCCTCCCACCCCACCTCAGAGCTATTCCTTCATTAAAAACGTTTAGGAAAGAGATAAAAACCTGGCTATTTAACATCTAAAGCTTCTACTCACCGGCCTCTTCTGACAGCGCCAAGACACCTTTGGTATTAGCGCGCTTTAAAAATTTCCTAACATACATAACATAAGATCTTGAGATCTTGATCCAACTCAGCAGTGGTCAAAAAATATTCAACATCGGCGATGCCCATCTCATGCGGAATGGATGTATATAGTGACTTCACGTCAATGGTACAGAGCAACATGTTTTGAGCACCCTCCAAGTTGAGGGAATTGATCTTAAGCAAAAAGTCATAAGTATCTTTAATGTATGTAGACGTTTGTTGGACCAAAGGTTGGAAGTATTTGTCCAAGTATTTGCCAATAGGTTTGTGGATGGTTCCAAAGGTTGATACGATGGGTCGGAACGGGGATTTCATCAAATTCTTGTGGACTTTGGGCAGCATATATATGCTCGGGCTTCTAGGATTATCCGTGAATAGAAATTGTTTGTCACCATCAGTGATGGTTCCGTTCGTGACTGCAGTGTCAAGGATGCATTTGAGAACTTTCTTGAATTCATCAATCGGATTCCTATCAAGCTTCATGTAAATTAGTGGATCATGAATATGTTCTTAGATGTTCTGTCGGTAGAAAGCAGAATCCATGATTACTAGTGCACCTCCTTTGTCAGCTTTGCTGCACATGATTGCTGGATTGTTGGCAAGTTTATCCAAGATTCCCCGTTCTTTCATGGAAAGGTTGGAATGTTTGGTTCTTTTTCCTTTGAAATTTTTTTGTATGTCCTGTTTGACCAAAATTTCAAAGGAGTCCAAAATTTTATGACTCACCGGAGGTATGAAGTAACTTTTGGCTCTTAATCCTTTGAGGGTTCCTCTATCTTGGCAGGGTTGATTTTCAGTGAAGTTATTGAAAAAATGTTTGAGGCGGAGTGTGCGCATGAATTTAAAGAAGCTAACTTCCATTTCAAGCGGGTTTGAATGTTAATTGGGGACAAATGAAGTGCCTTTTTGAAGGACATTTACTTCAGCTGAGCTCAAGGGGTAGGAAGAAATATTGATTACAAGCTCTTGCTCTGCTAGGTTCTCTGGCTCCTGGTTATTCTCTTGGAAGACAGAGGGTCAGTTCTTTTTTTGATTTCGTTGTTTACCCCATCTGGTTCGTCTGGGATAGGTTGGCCTTGGCCTAAAAAAGAGACCTGAGAAGATGTAGCGCTGGTTTGTTGGTTACTAACCAACGGTAAAGTAGGGACTTGTGTAACACTCAAAGAACTCCTACTACGGTTACTTAGGTTTTGTTCGCCATCAGTGAAAGAAGTTTCTTTGTCTGAAGTTTTATACGAAGGTCGACTTTGTCGCCGCCTTGCGTACATTCCAGCCCAGTTGTAAACCTCCCCCAACTTGTAATCGATAGTATCGCGTTTGAATTTGCGTATCTTTCGTTCCTTAATTTCTTGAGTGTGTTTATCCAATTGAGAATTAATGTCATCCAAAGTTTTGGTCCATTCTTCCGTGGTTAATTTAGTGGATAGCTCCTGTTTCAGTTGGTGGATTTTGCTATTGAGTTCCTCCAGTAATTTAGAAAGTTCCTCCTCCATCAGTAGAATCAGATCAAGGGAACACTTGTTGAGGATAGCGTACCATTTGTCTATAAATTTTGAATTATTCTTACAAAGGGAAGGTTTGAGTGGAATACTTAACCCACGGGGAATGCGTTGAACCCGATGGTATTTAATGAGAGTGCTCGCATGTAAGCGTTGACTGATTTCTCTCTTTGTGACGTATAGTAGTTGTTTAATACTGCTTTGGACGTTGCCTGTGCTGGAGCTGTCGGTTTCCGTTTCATTGATTAGCGCATATATTCTTTGTGCTTCGTTTTCGGTGAATGCAAAGGTGTCTGCACGGTTCTATGTGAAGTTTGAGATGTCGTCATAAGACATATTGTCGCGAGGGTGCCAAGTACCGGATCAGATGAGAAAATCACAGGGTAGTGGTAGATGCACACCAAAAGTACAAACTGCAGGTAAATGATTTGAGTTAAAGTTCTGCGTGCTACCAGGGTATCGTTGACTGATCACCAGCGTAGTGAGAATGAACTAGAAGGCGTTATCCCACTGGGTAACGTCCCCCGGTTGCACAGCTGTCCTCCGGATGGTGAAGGAAGTGACCCGATTAGGGCCACCCGGGTCACTCGTGACCACCTCTCAGCCTTCCAAACAAATGAAGAGTCGGTCAAACAGTAGAGAATACAAACCAAAGTATTTATTAGTAATACACTCGAGTGGAGTCCGGTCTGACCAGTCTCCTTGGATTGCTGCAGAGTGACTGACTTCTACCCCCAGGCCAACGTATATTGTACATTTCAGAATCACTAAGACACGCCCAGACCGGAATTTTCCAGTTGGTAGTTGGTGAACAAAGAAGACACACAGAGATGAGTTGCTATCCCAGGACTGGGTACATGCTATCTCAGTGTCAAAGTTACTCTGCCCGTACCCGCCACTCTAAGGATGGGAGCAGGCCTATCTAGTGTGAAAGGTATGTGATAGAAAAAACAGTCTATTCATTAGTACAGCGAAACTCAACCTTGGAGGAATACAAAAAAAATATTGCAGCTGCTTTCTGCTGAGGCAGACAGAGTGAGACAGAAATTAGCTTCGATCATGACTCAAAATGGCAGCTGAATACAAAATGGTGCAGCGAATGCTAACTTTACATAGAGCAGTACACTGGCAGAGTGAATGCATGACATTTACATTTCAACAATAGAGGTTAATCCAGTTTAATTCAACAGGTAAACACTTAGTAGAGTCAAAATGAACTTTTATTCACAATCATAGTAGAGAATGAACTTCAAATTTTTCAAAGAAAAAGTGTTGTCATCGACATGGGTGGGTCAAATGTATTCAAACCCAATGGGTCAATTAGAACAAACCCAATGCATTTCGGGCGGACCCTTCGTCAGGGGAATTTAGAAAATGAAAAGGAAAACTACAGATGTAACTTATGCCCACAGATAAATGCAATAGGAAATGAGGTAAAGATTGAGGTGAAAATTAAGTCGATACTATGTGCTCACTCTGGGTGGTAAAAAACAGTATGGCTGCCGTGGATGATAAGAACCAGAATAAAGTGATAATTAAACAGATAAAGATGTGCGCATTACAGAAAAACAACTGTGTGCGGTAATACTGTCATGCAGAATCTTCAAACATGCAGGTCATATGTGTTAGACAAGTTGAAAACAAAAGGTACATTCGGGTGAAAAACGCGAGTGAAACAATACAAAGGAAAATGATATCCGATAATCAAGCAGATGAGTTTACAAATGTACAGTTCTTATGTGTGGAGCAAGTTAAAAACAAGCAAAGGTGAAAAGTTTCAGGTAGTCGTAAAGATTAGATAGACGAAACTAAGTCCCAAAAAAACGGGTTCAAATGTGCATAGTCTTACCGCTGTGGTGATACAACAAGTAAGCAATATCGAGTAATCGTGAGGATTAGGCAAAATAAAATGGGACACTAAGGTGTGATTGTTTTCGGTAGCACACACAGGAATTTCTGCAAAAGTGCGTAGGGTTACAACCGGAAACGTTTTCCCTATTGTATAGGGAGAGGCCAGGAGTTACCCCCACGCACAGGCTGGTGCCAGGCATAAATGTGGCCCCTCGGGGCACCCGCTTCAGGACACTACTAGACCTATGGAAGAAAGAAGGACTGCACTTGCTATTGAGACCTGTGAGGAGAACCCTAAGGGCTGGACCTGTTCCCACTTGCATCCAGGACAAATAAGTGGACTCCAAAGGTCAGCTGACTGACCACCTGTTAAGCTACAGAGACACAAAAGCTGCCAGAAGTCCACTTTCCTAGAGGAGCACAGTTGACCAGTGTCAACTGGACCTGCCTTGGATCCTGGTGATGGCTTCTTTTGGAGGGTGTCCTGACCCCCAAATGCTGTTCCTGATGTCCTGGAACCTTTGGCTGGTGTCAAAGTGTAGTCCTCCTGCCTCAACCTAAAAACTTTGGATTTACAAACTTTTTGCGAAATGTCTGCCTGGAGTACCATTGTGGGACTGGGACCAACCTGCCAGCCAATCAGCAGAGGGAACATCACTTATACGCTTGACTTTGCCACAGGTCACGCTACTTTCTTCTCTGCAGCAGCAAATCCAATTCAGCGGGACTGACACTGAATGGCATCCAATAATATCGAACCCTCTTCGGCTACCGCTTGCAGACTTGCCCTGCTGAGGAAATCCGACTTCCAAAAAGTGTCTGAAGGTAGAAATCTTCACTGGGTCTCACACCAAGCAGAGTCAGATCGATGTTGATAGCTTCCGGGGTGTGATTTCCAAGCTTTTCCCACTCAGAGCTCTTCTCACCTTCATAGATGGTTTCACTGAGGCCTCGTCTTCGTTAACCCATCGTCGATGAGCTTATCATCGGATCATGCTCACAGCCTTGCCCTGCTGAGGACTTTGACTTCTTGAAAATGATCTAAGTGTGAAGATAACTGTCAGACCAGGACTGATCTGACTTGTATCTCTGACCCGCACTCCATTGCTGTCTGACTTAAACATTACCCTTGTCCTGATCTAGCGCGACTAGTTGCCAGTGGTTGGCTCTTTGTGCATTCTGGGACTATTTTTATGTAAAACTCTAAAAATGCAAATCTCTGGTTCTCCTTATTGGACTTTTGCCACTTTGGTACCTTTTTGTTCATTATAATAATCTATATTTTTATACATTGGAGTAGGATTTTTATTGTGTTGTGTTTTTGACTTTTTAACTTTTTTGGTACTTCTAACTGCTTCAAACATTTTCTTAATCTTAGCCTGTCTGCTCTGGGCTGTAGCTTCCAGGGGTTGAGCAAAGGTTTGAATTACGGAAACCTATGGCACCGAACCTAATAAGAACCTAACAAGAACCTAATAAGAATAGTGCCATTATTACTTGTGGTTGACTACCATATTTGAAATATTAGCAGTTTATCAACAAAAAAATATCATAATTCTCAAAACATTGATAGACATATCTGCAGTCTTGGGCAGACAATGAATACTAAATGAACGATGCATAAATCTTTTCATAGAGTACTAAAATCAATTAATAAAATATGGGGGAAAAACAACTTAACAAGTAACATGTGAAATATGGTCCTATATTGCCGACTCCGGTTTAAAGTGACATGTATAAACCATTCGCCCTTGTGGTTTATAAATGTCACCAGAACCCCTCTATGGCAATACATGACCATATTACACAATTCCAAGTTATGTATTCTTCTTTCTCTCTCTCGTTCTTTATTTATGTTTATATGTATATTTGAAGCTTGAAAGAGGGGTACATAGGATACATAATGGGTAAAAGGATACTCATTCAATATGGTATTGTTGACATTCTAAACCATATTGCTGCCACTAGTAATGCCACCTTCTTCTGCTATTACTGTAACCGGAAACTAACACAAAAATATTCACCTTTCCTAGTACATTTTAATTGGAAGTGGCAATTGGAGTAGCATTTCCAAGTCACAGGTCCATAATTAATGAGGTGGCAGGTTGAGAGCTGATTCATTATCGTATCAACACAGGCTCTGTCACTGTTTCTCCTGTGGAAAGATGAGCCGAGTTCCTGCATGGAGAATACTTTGAAGTCTCTCTCCATAGCTGGAAGCCAGACGTGAGCCTATGACTATAAAAAGAATCATAGTGAAAAAATCCCTCTGCTTTCTAAATAAATAGCAGAAACCACATTGTCCTTCTTACGGAGGTGCAGAGACACTGAAGGATTTGACAGTTGCTTCTCTTCAGCTCAGCTCAAGGTACTCTTGGACCCTCGCGCTCAAAACGTCATGAGTCATTGAAGCGCGATAAAGGGGTGGAATAATCGTCAATGAAGGACATATGGTGTTGGTTGGCAAATGCAATGGGACCTCATACTTTCCTGCCATGCTGCACTGTCATGAAAACTGCTGGTATACTGTATAAACGAATAATTTATAGCACAACATTGGGGGGTCCACTATGACCATTGTCACTCTCTAGTTTTAACTGTTTGAGCATGCGCAAGAAAAAGAAAACCTTCTCATCAAACATGCTTGGTGAATAATACTAGCTTACTTGGGCCTGCAATCTTCACAGTAAGTACCAACAATCTGTTCTCTTAGTCTTACAGTACCACAAGGTACATAGGGGAGAGGGAAAGCTTACCAACAAAGCAGAAGAAAACTACAGACTAGTACAGACAGGAGGAAGTCAGCTACAAAAACATGAAGCATAGATAAAAAAGATAATGCAGAGATAACAAGAATTTAACAAACATTAGATAGAGGAGTTAAAAAAGAGACAGTATAAAACAAAACAAGGCAAGATTAAAATTATTCAAATAGGGGGCAAAGGTAAAGGTTAGGGACATAATAATAATAACAGGACTTACTAGGATCAGTGGAAACATTGGCAGCAGCGCTGGTGGTGGTATGCCCGGCTCCCTGACCCACCTCAGAACTATCCCTCTTCTTGCCTTTGGGTGCTGATGTAAGAAATAAACAAGATACAAAAAATAGATTAGTGGTGCAGCTAATCTGACAAAAAGTAGACAGGCAAATGCAGTAACATTGTACTTTTCTGAATCAAATCGGCTATAGTACTAGTATCGATTGAGTTGACCATTCTAACCATCGTAGGCCGTATTCCATATTTCCTAATCTTAAACTACATTTGGGACTAATGCATTGCAAAGAATGACCTTTTATTCTCATCTCATTCTCATTTTTCAACCCCTTAGATGGGTCAACTCAATCTCCCTTTTTTCAATGTATTGATGCATACTACACATCACTGTGAGATTGCTTTGGACTGTACGAGCTACATAAAGAAAGTCACAGAGAACGCTAACTCCCTGATAGCAATATCTTAACGACAGGACAGAGGAATCTGCAATGCTTCTTAAATAATTAGCCCAAGCGATCGCCGACGGATGCAATTAGGTAGCGTCGAGCACCTTGCTAGCAACTGGATCATATAATATTCATAACTAAACCTAACTTACCTCTGTGTGTAAGCAGCATGCTATTTGAAAAAAATATTAGCATTGTTGAACACAAACACAACAAATAATTACTCACTGAGCTCCACAATCGCAATGCCTAACAGGTTGAGCAGGTCCTGCTCGTGGTCTATAATGCCGGCCCAGCGGTCTGTCAACTGCTGCTATGTGCGCTGGACTCGAACGTCGTGGCGCACACACCGGCGTACCCTCCCCCCCACGAAGCCGACGCTCTATAATAAGAATCTAGGTCTCAGATAGGGGGCACATGACAATTGACTTGCATCTTAGTCCACTAGTGGCATTGTCGTCATGGAGCATGGTCATGAATGTTTCTAAGTTCAAATTTAAACACTATGGGCCCGATTCACAAAGGTAAAGTAAGATGAAAGTCTAACTTTACGACTTTTGGTATTCACAAAGGGCATTTACTACTCGTAAATGCCCTTTGTGAATACCAAAAGTGGAACTTTACGACTTTTGGTATTCACAAAGGGCATTTACGAGTAGTAAATGCCCTTTGTGAATACCAAAAGTCATAAAGTTAGACTTTCGCCTCATTTTACCTTTGTGAATCGGGCCCTATCTCTTTTAATAAATGCCTCTCAATGCAGTGATATAACTTGATGTACCAAGCAGAAACACTTCTGCATGTTAAAAACTTTTTGAATTTTGAAGAGTCTTATCATATTTTTACTTGATGTTTGGAGCACGAGTTACATATGAAACATTTGGCTCAGCTTGTGCACTAGCTTTGAGCCAAGCCAGACCATTGGCTCGGCTCTGGCTCGGTTCTTCCTTTTAATCTGTACACTCGCCCACCTCTACTTCATGGGCGTCAATTCACCAAAATGCCAGGGGTAGCGGAAGTGACATCACATACCATTTGACCTCTACTTTGACTCACACACACATTGACTCACACACACACACACACACACACACACACGCTTAAACATACACACATATTCACACACGCTCTATCAGATAAACACACCTACAAGCATGCATACAACATACATTTAAAAGCATTTTTACTTACCGTAACTGTCAGATAGGGTCATATTCCAGCTAATTATACTCTATTTTCTTTACACTAATAGTGAATAATATTATTCACTATTTGTGTAATAAAAGTTTAACAGAAAACCAGGAAAATGCACTAAACGACGTCCATTGGGGTGAGCTGCTCCTGTGTTCCAGCCAGGCGCTGATTCTGCCACCTCTGAAGCCAGGGGTCGCAAAGACAGTGCAAGGGGTAGCAAGGGGCAAGCCAGGGGCCTCAGCTGCGACCCTTGAAGACCCCTAAATGACGCCCAAGCTCTACCTTGTTATAGCAACCATGACATGAACACGCAACTGTATAACCTGTTCCTTGCGCCAGTGACCATGTCTTAGGGAGAAATAAAATGACGTTCCACTTTATTAACATTTCCGAGACGATTAAATATATTTTTTGAAATGTGAGATTATTATTTCCTCGCGAAAAAGGAACACGCCTCGAGGCACCTGAAGGCCTTTGTTGATAGGTTTCCCGCCACTATCGAGAAACAAACAGATGCTGCGACTATGCACTCTCTAATTGAGAGAAATGTAATTACCACATCTTCTGTCTTTGCTTTATAATGCAGAGAAACCTTTCTGTATCTGTCGCCAGGGGTTGTGCAACAATGCTGAACGCATCTATTCATTTTACATGATCCCCTTCAACCCCCCAATTTCCCTATCGAGGTTTTCCACAGAGGCAGTCAGTCACCTCAAATCCCGCGTGCCCACGCCCCGCCGGGTGCCGGGGTTCAGGTAGATTTGGGGCACAGCCCTCTATTCTCCCCATGCCTTTCTTGCACGGCTCTGCTGCACACTGCTGTGAGGACCTGAGCATTTTTCTGTGCCTTTCTCCCGCTCGATTATTTAACAGGCTGATCAGGTTTCTCTTCTCTGGCGATGTGCCCCTAGGGGAGGAGAGCAGAGCTTAAAATAGAAAGCCAGTCACTCCGAGGAAGGCGTGCTAACGCACGCAAGCACGCAGACAGACACGCGCGCACCCAGGTACAGATGTAAAGCACACAGAAAAGCACAAACACAATTACTCTAAATGACACACAGGCTCACAAACACACCACATAGGCACACGGGGACGAGAACAAACATACAGGTAGACACACAAATACCGTCATGCTCACAGACACAAATAAAGGTGGTCATCTACACAGGGACAAAACAGACACACACACATATGTACGCTACAACACAGCGTCATTTCAAACAAGCATTTGCAATGCAACAGGTCTCGCATTTGCGAGAGTTTAAGCTATTGGCATTTTAAATGACAAAGCCTTTTATTCATCTGTTTTGCTAATTAACACATAAATAAAAGGCATTGCCATTTACAATGCCAATAGCTGAAACTCTTGTAAATGCGAGACCTATTCAAAGAACTGCCGCCATTGTCATGGGCTGCTTGCTAAGTGAAAGCACACATGGATGTTGCAGGAAAACATGTCATGCCTGCAGTAGGAGAAACTCATTAAAGAAAATAGTGCTTACAGACTAAACAAGACGTACCATTTAACAACCGAGGTAAAAGGGCCAGTCCTCATGGGAGGTTACAAATGAAGACAAGGGGTACTAAGGAGGGACTAACAAGCCTATTAACAAATCAGAAGCCAGCATTTACGAAGGGCAATGACACAAGACAATGACAAATATGGCAGAGAGTGGGCGGGGCTTCAATTCCATACTCCAATACAGCATGCCGCAGAGCAGCGCATGCGCTGCCTAGGCTCGACCTAAAAACACCACGCTGGTCGTTGGGTACTACTTGTGCTATGCATGAAATTTGGCATTTTTGCTTAGCCTTAACCACTACTGGAAATGGAAATCGTTCAGTGAGGGACTGGTAATTGGGGATTCGGGCTAGTGGCTGAAATGGGGTGGAGTCGCGAGGAGCTGTTTAATGACTGTGGGACTATGCATTATTTTTACAAATTCTACTTCAAAGAGACTGGCACTTGGGAAAAAAATGAGAGTAAAGCTGGTTTGGCTCAGGAACACTTACACAGTACACTTTAATATATATTAAGGTTGAGGGGCGTGGCTTAATGCTTAATTTGTAAAAAAAAAAAATATGTGTCACAGCCCTGGTCAGGAGGCCACTGCAGTTTGCACGAACTATTGCCTTTGCTATCGCTGTCATTGGCAGTACCAACACAACTACTAACCATTACACTCCTACAAGTGTGCAAATTCAGACAATCCGAGGCACCCAACCTGCTAACTCACACGGTGCCACCATTTGTCACACAATTTCAGCTCCCTTCACATGGTCACATGATGGGGAGTTGAAATTATACGGTGACAGGGAAGACAAGCCAGAAAGCACTGCACAGAGTGGCTTTCCAGCTTGTCTTTGGAGGCCGTAAGCAGCCAATGAAAACACCACAGGACACCGGTGACAGCTTCAGAGACCTTTTGATTTTTCTTTTTTTTGGGAGGGGTGGGTGCATTGGTGGAGGGCAGAGTGTGGGTGCATTGGTGGAGGGCAGAGTGCCTCTCAGGTAGCTCTCCAAGGCCACGCCCTATCCTCACACAATGACATTTGTTTATAGGTTGGCAGGTATGCCAAAGCCATAAGAATGGCTTCGGTAGCAGGTAGCAGTCATTTTTAATCTATATTGAAATAATAAACAACTGTCATTGTGCTCTTCTCTTAATTAGACAAACAGCACCACCATGTGACAGACTGTCATAAGTACATGTGTTGACAATTAAGTGCTGGTGCAGAGCACCGGAAACCAGTGGCTCAAATTAAGCACTGGTGAACATCCTTGTCTGCGCTTCCATCGGCCTGCCTGCAAAATTCAACATAATCCAGGTTGCTGGCACTATGTTTGGGACTCTTGGTGGAACACCTTTTCAGGGAAGACAGTAGGATGCTTGGATTCCATTTGCCAGTGCCCTCCATGGTGTACATGGTGTCAGAAGAAGGCCAGCGGCTGGGGCATGGACTCTGAGGGGCTAGTGTAATGGCGGCTGCAACCAGCATATTGGATGGTGCTCGAGTTGCCGGCTGGTGAGTGCAGTGGCCACAGACCAGCGAGACTCGTCTGACGGAGAGGACCCAGCAAAGGTCTCAATGGTGGCATTGGAGGCTTGGCGGGCCTGGGCGAAGGGGGGCCCTGTGGATCCAGGTCAGACTGGCAGTGAGATTGCGGTGTTAGAGGCTGACGCAGGACCTGTGAGTGAGCTGTGAAGACCCTGGACATCTGCACCATCAGCTAGACCTCCTGAATTGAAGAGGGTGGCTCAGGACGGCATGACACGGCCAAGCCGCCACCTGGAGATCCTTCCTGCAGCGTGGTGTGTTACTGCTTTGCAGGGCAGCAGGCCTGCACGGGCTCTGGACCTCAGATCTTGCTGGGGTGCTGCGGGGCGCACGCCTGGCCAGGGGTCTGCACTGGACTGGGGCTCCTCTTCATGTTATCTGTTGCAGTGTGGCCCTTACATACTGTGATAGAGGCCAGGATTGGGCGCATTGTCAGTGCTTGGGACCTCATGGTCTGACATCAGCTGGAGGAGAATGGCCCCTGCAGGGGGCGGAGGAGACAGAGTCCTTCGCCCACCTGTGTGAGACCTTCGCCCACCTGTGTGAGTCAAATCAAATCAAATCAAGTATATCTTTATTCGATCTTAGGCATTAAGATCATAAAAGTGCAAAGAAAATACATTGATCATCTATTAAAATTCTGATACATTGATCATCTATTAAAATTTTGTTACATCACCAGTAAATTTTGTTAAAAGGACACAAAGTAAAACAGATAGGAACCGTCATTTTTAAAACATGTAAAATTCACTCAGTATCTCCAAAAGTGCTTAGTGCAATACTTGCAATGGCTCATTTACGATCAATGGCCACCAAACAACATGCCATATTAAAGTGCTAAACAGTACCACGTTCATTTAAAATGCATTCTGTCACCGGTAAATTTTGTTAAGGAACACATGATAAGAAACAAATTAGAACCATATAAAAGCGATTTCCAAGGCATTGGGTAGGTATGTAAAATTCATTCAATATCTTTTAAAGTGCTTAGTGCTTAGTACGATACTAAAAATTGATTTATTTACAAACAATGATCACCCAAAAATATGCCATACAAAGTGCTGAATAGTGCCACCTTCGCATAAAATACAGTCTATTATCTCATTAGTCTCCTTTTCGATAAAGCCATACATAAGTATGATGCCACACAGAAGTTTACATAAGGATTTGGGAGCATTTGGAGAAAGAACAAGGCTGGGCGACATTGTACAAATTTATACTTTAAAAACAATGGACGAATATATTTTTTCCGTAAACAAAAGTAAAATTTACAAAAGAATATCAAATGTAAATTAGATTGAATAGATGTGCCATCGCAGGGGCAAACTAAGAGATCATTGACTGAGTACATCCCTGCTGGGAAGGCCAGCATGCACAGAATAAAATGTAATCTGAATCTCAGGAGTACAAATCTATGTCGCGCATTTGTCACAGATGTCAAATATGAATTTGATTCCCCCAGAATAGGCGGAAGTGCCAGATATAATGTCACCATGGTTTTATAGCATGGTTTGTAGCATATCTTTCTTTTTCCCTATATTCTTTAGCACGTGTTTTAATTTCCACCTTTGACGTACCCATACATGTAAGTGGATCTGTGTATAGGGTCGCTAAATCCAGCTTTAACAATGTATCCTTTACATGACTCAACCACGGGACCTGAGGCGCCTTATCAAGAGATAAACAATCTTGAATAATATTTTGAGTGAGTCCCACTGTTTCTCTGGTCCAAATTGAATGCCAAAGTAGGACCGGAGCTATAAAAATCAGATCAGATATAAATGGGACATTCAACTCTTGGTGCATAATATAATTTGAGCAGCCTTTCGGGAGGGAGAGTAGCTTTTTAAAGAAGCTATCTTCTTTCTGTTGCAATAGATCTGTTTTAGCTATTCCCCAAATCCCTGCTCCATATGTGGCTGAAGCGATAGCTTTGGCACCATAAATTTTTTTAATTGGTTCCAATGGTTTTGTACCCAATTTTTTTGTAAATGAACAAATAGCTATGGTATTCTTTTCTAATGCAATACATCTGTTTTCAACCATGTTTGTCCAAGTCCCTTCACTATTAAAAAGTACCCCCAAGTATAAAAATGATTTAGTTATTTCAATTTTCCGTTTACCAATAAAAAAAGCTGGTAATTGTTTTGGCTGCTTCCCTACTATTAAGACAAATGTTTTTGTTTCATTTACTTGTAAGTGTAGTGCCGCCATAAATGACACATAATTATTTATTAATTTTTGCAGAGCTATATCTGTCCTAGCAACCAATACGGCGTCATCAGCGTATAGCAGTATGGGTAGCTTTTTCTTATTTACCTTGGGTACATCAGGCACCTCAAAACTCACTGCTGATTCCACACCGTTAATATACAATGAAAATAAAATAGAGGGTTTAAGACACAGCCTTGCATAACCCCCCGGATGATTGGGAAAGACCTTGTGCATTCACCCTGGGTGCCATACCTAACACATGCCGTGGACTGGGAGTATAACTGTCTAATAAAAAGTATAATATTTTCCTCCACTCCCATCTCTTTTAAAATGTTCCATAATTTATTATGCGAGACAGAATCAAACGCAGCGGAAAGATCCATGAATGCCATAAAAACGGTTCCATCTTTAGCTTGGGTATACTTTGCTGTGATTAGATTTAAATTTAAGCACTGGTCTAGTGTCCCCATTCCTTTTTTAAAACCATATTGGACAGAAATTAAAATATTTTTATCGGCAGCCCATTCCTCAAGTCTATTTAACAGCAAGCGGCCCATTAATTTACACGTTCCATCTGTAAGAGAGATAGGTCTATAATTCTTAGGCAGCGCCTTATCCCCTTTTTTAAATATTGGGACAATTACTGTTGTTTTCCATGAGGCCGGAGGACCACCTTTAGCTATAGCGTTAAAAACATTAGTCAGGAATGGGATCCAGAGACCTGAGTATTCAAAGAAAAAATCAATGGGGACACCGTCAGGGCCTGGAGCCTTTGCACTACTACATTGTTTGAGGCCATTTTCTACTTCCTTCATTGAGAAAATAATGGGGGTACCTATGTCACAATTTGGGTAGTAATCATTCAGGTTTACCCTATCCACGGCTAAACCGAATATACCGGTATAATGGTCCACCCAAGCATCTTCCCCCACATTTATACTTAGCGAAGGATCTGTATTTTGACTCAGAAAAGGTGAATTAACTACCTCCCAAAATTCTTTGGAGCTTTTTAGTAGTGAGGCAAGTTGTAATTTTTCCCAAGCCTCCTCTTTAAGGCCATGAGTCTCTCTCACCTGCATTTTTTATATTGGGCTCGAAGAAGGCTAACCAAGGAGGTATTCCTTGGCTTTTCCTTTAGTGCTTTCTGTAGGCTATTAAGGGTTTTTGTACAGGCCGTATCAAACCAGCGTGGAGTCTTTACTAAACATCCTTTAGTTTTAGATTTTAAGTTTCTTTCCACCACACCCAGCAGTGAGACAAAAGCCCAGACTATACTTTGTGGGTCATTATACAAATCAAGACACCTTATAATTTCTTTCTGAGTACTCCCAATTACAGTAGGGAGTAAAATATCTTTGTTTATTTTTGCCCACTTTAACACTATGCCATTTCTTCTTGCTATTCTTGGTGCTGGAACTTTTGTAACTTTGCTATTAAAACATCCCTTCCATCGGATTATAAAAGTCAATGCAACATGATCACTAAAAATTGACACAAGTGTTCCTATCTGATTAAAAAATCTCTTAAAAGGGGTCGCCACCAGTAAATAATCTAACGTTGATCCATGTGTTGAGTCCCCGAAGGTTTTTACCAGAGTGCCAGTCAACTCATCTACAGGGTTGAGAATTTCCAGATTTCTCGTGACCAAGAGTCTATTCAGTGCATCCCCATATGGGTTGTGTGTAAAATGGTAGGGTATAATCCCTTCTTCATCTATCAATCCACATATCGGTGTTGTAATTTTTGGGCAGCTATGAGCATTGAAATCACCCACCCACACTATATGTAAAAGTTTATGATAGGTGCTTATTATCTTCTCTATTTCGTTTTCAAGTGAGTGGATGACCTCTGCCATATTGCCTTCAAAATAGTTGTTATAATAATTGATTAAAAGCATATCCTCTACACCAGAACCACTACATACTATTAGATGATAATAAGAGGACTGCACTTCCACCTCATTTATCCTTACACACAAGGTGTTTCTTATCAGCGTTAGTAAGCCTCCTCTAGCTCTTCCTGATCGGGAAGGAACTGCGGGTGTATGAATTGCACAATACCCATCAAAATGCACTGCGCCCACTTCCCATGTTTCTTGAAGGCATACTAGGTCATACCGATTGATAATCAGAGACCAATCTTCATTTCCCTTCTTGGACCTTAGCCCTGCTATATTCCAGACTACAGCTTTCATAGTGTCAGTTCCCTTGTCTTGAGGGTGCTTAACAATTGTAGAAACTTCCTCCTGATGGTTCTGCGGGTACTGGGTCTCATCGCTATCCTTATGCCAATCGCATGCTTCTAAGTCCTCCAGGGGAGCAAATTTGTTTGCCAGAGGTATACCTATAACAACATTCTCTCCAGTAGGGAAGGCTACAGAGGCATGTGGATGCGGGAGGGGGACAAAAGGACCGGGGGGTAGTATTCATCCTCCTGGCCAGAGGATTAAGGCCAGTGGCCTATAGAAGAACCCCAATGGTACAGCATAGATTTGCGTAGATGCCACAGGAGAATTGGGGATCAAATCCAGAAGATGTTTCACAAGATGTTGGTTCTTAAAATTAATTACTACACAATCCCCCCCGATTATTTTTGGAGTGTTACCCACCCAGGGAACTCTTCTTGCCATGATAATATGGCTAGCGACAGTAGGACGTTCATGATTTGGAACAAATTTAGTCAGTCAATGAGATGCTTTATTCATCAATTGTTGAGTGGTTTCAGACTGACTATAGTGCAAAGTTGGGGTATTTACTAAAATCATCACGAAGGGGCATGCAGCTGGGGGAGGTGAAGGTTAAACTTTTGATGGGTTTGATATGATTCCTCACGTCCCTGAACTGCCACATGGGCAACCTGTGTGTTTCTAACAGAATCTGTACTGTTATGTGGATATATTCGTTGCTGTTTCTGGAGGGGTGCTTCACAATGAGTAGTGGACTGACCAGGATTTGCAAGGAGGTGGGAATCACTAGTCGGTGGGCGATTTTCACTAGGTCGATAGTTATTTAAATTACTTATTGCTAGTAAAGCAGCCATACCAGGAGTATTATCGACGCTATGTACCTTCCCCACATTAGCCGGACTTACTCTAATGGCTAAAGTAGTTGAAATATCCGGCCGACTCTCAGGGATTACCACAGGCTGCAAGTTAGTGTGTGAGGGCCTGTTACATTTACACTGACATACATGATTTACACTTAATATGGGTTCTGCTGTCCTGCTGTTGCATGCGCAGGCGAAGAAGCTTCCCCCTCTCTCGCAAATTTTTGCTATTTCAGCCTCAATACGGTCTAGTCTCTTTAATACAGGTAGTAGTAAACGTGCCAGGATAGGTTCCAATTCTTGTGTAGACTGCACAGACTTCCCAGGGCCACATGTGGTCTTCGTAGGCGAACCCTTTCCCCCACTCGGACCAGCAGTTGTTTTATTCAGTTTTTGCGGCCTACCCCCTCTCTTTTTTTTTCACAGGTGGTTCCATAGGGGAGTCAGGAGTGTTTTGGCCGACCATATCCTTGACCTGGGACTCAGGAATCAATTTTGGGGGCTGAGTTTGTGTAAGTGAGATATTACCAGCATCTATTGGTTCATCCACATTAGTGTTAGGATTATGAAGGGGTAATGAGGGTACAAAGTCCACCTCACCTCCTGACAGTCTTCCCTCCGCTCTCTCGATTTCTTTCGACAACGCGTCTGCCGCTTTAAGGAGGAAAGAGTCCAAAGTATTTACGATGTCCACACCTTGATCACACAGAGTGGCCTTTCTTTTCCCCATGATTCTGGAGCTAGGACGTTAGAGGGAGGGCCCAGCCCAGCCTCCTCCAGGCTCCGACGGGCGTGGACGGGCTCGCCCTTGATGCGGGGGGCGCAGCCCCGCGCGCATCCCGCGCCGCGGGCCGACGTCGGCGTTTTCAAGCGCCTCCAGGCACTTGGAGAGATGAGAGTTGTAGTCTCCCTCGTGGACTCACTGCCCCAGCTGATCTCCGCTCTCCCCGGGCACCGGCACAGCGTTTCGCGGGCTACACAGCGCCACAGGCTGGCTTCAGCGTTTTCAAGCGCCTCCAGGCACTTGGAGAGATGGGAGTTGTAGTCTCCCTCGTGGACTCACTGCCCCAGCTGATCTCCGCTCTCTCCAGGCACAGGCACAGCGTTTCGCGGGCTACACAGCACCGCGGGCCGGCGTCAGCATTTTCAAGCGCCTCCAGGCACTTGGAGAAATGGGAGTTGTAGTCTCCCTTGTGGACTCACTGCCCCAGCTGATCTCCGCTCTCCCCCGGCACAGGCACAGCGTTTCGCGGGCTACACAGCGCCGCGGGCCGGCGTCAGTGTTTTCAGGCGCCTCCAGGCACTTGGAGAGATGGGAGTTGTAGTCTCCCTTGTGGACTCACTGCCCCAGCTGATCTCCGCTCTCTCCGGGCACAGGCACAGCGTTTCGTGGGCTACCCTGCTCTCCGCAGTATGCACGACCAGCCTCTGCTCCTTATGCAATGGATCGTTCAAGCACCTTGTGTAACAGCAGCACACTGCACCACGGGAACAAGCCCAACCACCTGAGAGAAGAAACCCCTGTGTGAGTCATTGCAGGCGCTCTGCTGCTCGTGCAACCTGTCCCCTTATGATTGGGGTTGGGGTGTGGACGTGTCATGGGTCAGTTGGTGTTCAGATCCCTATGGAACATCTGCACGCGCCCTGATCTTGCAGCAGAGGGATTGGGGTGCTCTGCTTCTTCTGCTCTCCGCCCCTTCTTTTCTCCTTTCTAGCACCTTGGACTGCTACCTGGGGTTGTTGGAGACATTGAGTATTGAGTGGTGCTTGGGCTCCGCTGCTTTCTCTATTCTGAGACGTGCCGATTCAGTGACATCCCCCATTTGTGATGTGGGAGCCATGGGGCGGGATAGGTCCGCCACCTCTCAGTCACAATCGAAAATCAATAGGTTCATGGCGCCTGTGTTGGACTCGCAGGGGGCTTCCTAAAAGGGGGATTCATCCCGGCTACAAACAGACACAGGTGATACCATTGCCATTCTTCAGGCCATCCAGGCCTCTAGGTTGGACTTGGAGTCTATGATTAATGGGGTTTATGTTAGGGTGGAGGTCACTCTGCTCCGCCAAGAATGCCATAATACTGTAGACAGTCTCGGAGGCTAAGGGCGGGATTTCTTTGCTCGAAGATACAGTGCAGGACCTCAAATTGATGGTACTGAAGCTGTCAACGACATCCAAAACCTTGGAAGATCGAGCAGAGGATGAAGAGAATGGGGCATGAAGAAACAACCTGTGCTTTGTTGGAATTCCTGAGGGGGTGGAGGGGCTGACTCTGGAGCAGTAGACCTCAACCTGGAAGCCCAAGCATTGCCTTTCCAGCTGCTTTGTCATGCAGAGGGCCCATAGATCACTGAGGCAGAGTCTGCCGGCTGTGCCACTGTGAACTGTGATCACAAGGCTTCTCAGCTAGAAGGACAGAGATGCAATCCTTCAGAGTGCATGAGCGATGGAGGACCTCGTGCTTCAGTCTAGCTGCATTCTTATCTTCCCATATTATACATGACAGGTACAACACCAAGGGAAAACTTATGATAAGGTTAAACAAAAACTTAGAGTGATGAAACATCAATACATGCCACTGTACCTCTCACAATTCAAAGTGATCCATTACTCTAAATCCTTCGTCTTTAAATCCCATGAGGCCATACGATATTGGGTGACCAAGCATGGAGGGGTCAAATGCAACCCCCCCCCCCACCATGGTGGAGTTGGGAACATGCACTCCTCTCGGTAGTGCACATATGTCCCTCATACACTAGCTAAGTTTACCCTTGAGTTTATTCAGCAAATAATCCTGGAGTTTCCTAAAGGAGTCAGTGAAGTGGAAGGAGACTTTAATGATGTAGTGATACCGCATTTGGACTCCACAGCCCCCTGAGGGGCAAAGAAGGGTGGGAAGGGGCAGTTGAGAGATTGAATGGAGAGCCTGGGCTTATGTGACGGATGGAGGATGTGGAACCCTCAGACTCTTGCATATATGCACACCATACGATGCATCATACAGACTTTTTGCTTCTACTGGCTACTGATATGATTCATATAACGGCTGCATCCATTTTACCATGGTGCATCTCAGATCACACCCCGATAATGGTCCATGTTGGGAACCAGAGTGAGAGCGAGCACCCAATTTGGCACATTAATGCTTGGTACCTGCTCAATCAACAATGTCCAGAATTCCTAAGGCAGCAAATACAGATTTTCCTGGATCTGAACAAAGGCTCTTGCCTGGCTCTCTGTGGGTGGTGGGAAAGGCCACTATTCAGGGGATTGCAAGATCTTTTTTGAGAGGTAAGGAAAGGGAGAAACAGTGTCAAGTTCTCAAACTGGAGGCAATAATCTTCGCTTTCGAGCGAGAACATATTGGCCACCAGAATGAGGAAACACAGCGCCGCTTAGCAATTGAGAGGCCCTCTCTGTGTCTCTCTGAGACAACTCTTCCTTGCGGAGGTCCGGCGGTATTGGATAGCCTCCTCCTGAAGGGTCAATAAATGGGTGGACGAATAAGGTAAATCATTTTTTTGGTTAGCTACCAGGAATATGCACTCTAGACCCGTCCTTCATACCGTGGATAAGGAGGTCGGCCTGGTCTACACTGCAGTGGGAATTGCAGGTGTCTTTGCGGACTACTATACAGGATATGAGCTCCCACCTTGTGAGCGATCTTCCCCGCTTATGGCAGGTTCCTGGTGCTGCGGTTGAGTCCTAGTGAAAGAGTGGCATTGAAGCAGCCGATTACGCAAGTTAAAATGCAATTGGCGTTGAAGGAGACGAACTCTAGCAAAACGCTATGGCCTATGTATATACTCTGTTGAGTACTACAGTCGATTTCAATCTCTCCCCTTCCCACCCCTACTAGTTATGTATCTCAAGGCGATACAGAAGGGTGGCTGCTCCCCAGTCTAGATTTGGCAACCATAGGTCAATAGATTGCTGTGTGTCGTATCATCCAATAGCTCTTATCAACACTGAGATGAAATTGTATGCCAAGTTCCTGGCGAATAGACTACTTCAGGTGCTCGCTCACCTGGTTCATATGGACCAGTGCCTCTTTATAACCCTCCTCAGTACTAGGCACTGTATACACAGAGTACATATGGCATTGGCTCATATTCACCTACTGCTGATGCAGGCGCTCTTTTGCTTATAGACTTTGAGAAGACATTTTGTTTGGGGCTTCCTTGAGGGGATGCTCTTGCAGATGGGCTTTTGGTCTAAGTTTATGTCCTATGTGCATGTTCAGTATAACCGCCCATAAGTAGCGGTCCGGGTAAACCGTGTTCTTTTTTAGCCATTCCTGATCCGCAGGGGAACCAGACAGGGATGCCTTCTGTCCCACCTTCTTTTTGTGCTGCCCATTTGCCCTTTCGCAGTACGGATTAGGTGTGATGACCAGGTTTGGGGATTGACTGGGAGTGTGACAATGGAGGACAGGATTGTTTTATATGCAGATAAAGTACTCTTATTTCTCTCCCAACCATTCGTCACTGGCCTTCACCTGATACAAATTATTAACTTCTTCAGCACAGTGTCTGGCCTTCAGGTGAACTGGGCCAAATCCATTCTAGTGCCCTTGAAGCTGGATATGGATGCAGGGGAATGGTGATCACCTCTTCCAGTCAGCATGCTTAGTTTTCAGTATCTGGGGATCTATATTGCCCTAGATCACACCTCACATGCAGTCATAATATTGACTCACTCATACGCCGCCTGACGATAGATCTGTCCAGATGGACCAAGCTGCCTTTGAACATACTGGGCAGAGTCGCTCTTTTTAAGATGATAGCCCTGCCACAGATGCTTGTTTCTGCAAAATTTTCCATTGGTCTTTCCTCAGGCCTGGTTCAGTAACCTTCTGACCAAAATCCGATCCTATCTGGGTCGTGAGATCACCCCGGATCGCATTGGGAAAATGTGTACAATTGACCTACGATAGTGGAATGGTCATGGTTGACATTCGTTTATATTATTGGCCTTCCCAGATTTTGGTGGCGAATGATTGGTTGAGTGAGGACAGTCTGATCCTGCCTTCGGTCTGGAAGTGGCACGTGTGTGTTATATCACACATATAGATATGTTGTACGGTTCCCCTGTTCCTTGAATGCTTCTTGAGGTTACACAGGCGATGTTCTTGGTATGGCAGTCCACGCTCAGGTTGACCAGGAGGGATAGAAATATCACACTGGAGACCCCCTTATAGCAGGGCAGCAGAAAGGGACAAAGTACAGATTTCACACTTCAGAAGTCTCAATTCTACAAGTAATTCCAATTACGACACAAACTTTTTTTTTTTTAAATTTTTCAAAAACCTTTATTGAGGTACCAAAATTCAGACACAACACATCGTGCTACATGACAACTCAAACGAACACAGTATAGACCAAGTCAAGCATTAGAGGACAATTCGACTGCACCTTGCCAAGAACATGAATATGTTAAGACTTAAATCACAACGTTTGGACACAGAGGACACTCGCCTCATGAGGTCAGCAGCCCTCAGTTATAACAGCAATGGTAAGCCACATGATATGGGGCGGCCAAGGAGGAGGAGGGGAGCAGTCACCGGCCAACACCGGCGACCGCCGCGGGCACAGGGCCGGCGGGGAGCGCGGGAGAGGCAGCGCCGCTGGGAGGGGTACGTGAGTGGAGATAAGTGATCAGAGGGCCCCAAATATCCACTGGATGGGACCTAGCGGGCAGTAGGTCCCAAAACTCCGATAACAGAGTTTGACACCGAGAGGCGTCCTCCAGCCAACTCTCAGCCTTAGGAGCAGCTCTACGACCCCAGCACATCACCACCCTACGCCTGGCCAGGACCAGTAGCATCGCAATCAGGCGTCGAGAAGCATCCGGGCAGAATTTCACAAAGCCAAGCAAGCACAGGGGGGGATCTGGGTGCACAGCAGCACCAGTAATGTCTGAAACAATGGAGCACACCGCCCGCCAGAATTCGGAGACCTTAGGGCATGACCACGCTAAATGTGCGAAGTCCGCAGCAGGGGCCGCACAACGCATGCAAGTGTCAGTTGGAATGAGCCCTAGTTTGTGTAGCTGAGCAGGGGTGCGGTATAGCCTGTGTAGAAACTTAAAATGTATCAGACGAAGCCTATAATTTGGCGACAGCTTTTTCGTCTGGTTACAGCAGTACAGCCAGTCCGCCTGCGCAATGTCCATACCAAGATCCGCGCCCCAAGCCCCACGCCCCACGCGCACGATCTGTAGAAATAGAGGTGGACGTTAGAGTAAACGCATACAATTTGGTGACTAGTTTATGTGGGGACAGGGATGTATAAATAAAGTCAAGGGCCTGCATGGTAGGTGGGGGCTGAGGAAATGTGGAGTGTAGTTTCCGACAAATAGCACGTAGCTGATAATACAGAAGCGTATCCAACGGGCCTGAGGAGGCAGGAGGGGAGTAAAAAGTATTGCCAGGGTAGAGATCCGCAACTGTCCGCAATCCCAAGCGCGTCGCATGTTTAGACATGCCAGAAGGCTGGAGCGGGGGAAAGTCAGGGTGGTTCACTATTGGCACCGCATTGGCAGAGAGTAGGGGAAGATTGGACAGTCGGCGAAGGCCGGACCAGGCCCAGCGCAAGGCCTCGACCGTGTCCACTTCCGCCCGCGGGCGCCCCGCCGGCGCAAACAGAGCCGTGGACAAAGGCCAAGGGGAAGCAATATCCGTCTCGACGGCAACGTGGGGTTGATAAGGGGTGAGATGAATCCAGAAGTGGAGAAAGCTGGCCTGCGTGCACAGGGCATAGATCTTGAAATCAGGAGCGCCCATCCCCCCGACAGACATGGGGAGAGTAAGGATATCATATGCCACTCTTGGCTGTTTGCCTGCCCAGACGAGCAAAATGATGAGGGAGCGCAATTTGCGAAAGAATTGAGTGGTAAGAGGGATCGGAACGTTCAAGAACAGATAGAGAAATTTCGGCAGAACCACCATCTTGGCGACTGCGATCCGGCCTGCAGAGATAGCGGAAGTCGGCTCCAGGTCGGGATCCTTGATTCCAACCAATCAACTGCGCAACCGAAGTTAGATCTCCATAATTCGTCCAGATCCCTACTTAACCAGATGCCTAGATAGCGCGTGGGGCCAGAAGCCCACATAAACGGAAAGTCGGGAGTGAAAGGCATAGTGGCATCGGTCAAGGGAAATAACACCGACTTGCGCCAATTTACTTGAATCCCGGAAAGTCCACCAAAACGTATGATTTCCCGAACGAGGGGGCTAAGGTTTTCCTGAGGGTTACGGACGTATAAGGTAACGTCGTCTGCGTACATGGATACGAGGAGGGAACGGGCGGAGAAACCTATTCCCCTGTGCGTGTGGTGCTGACGGAGCCTGGCGGCCAGGGGCTCCATCGTAACGGCAAAAAGCATTGGCGATAGTGGGCATCCCTGCCGAGTGCCCCGATTGATACTAATAGGGTCAGAGACCTGGCCATTAATGCGGAGACGCGCCGATGGGTTGGTGTAAAGGAGCATGATCTTGCGTATGAACATCACGCTGAAGCCCATGCGTGGCAGGAGGTAGAAGAGGAAGGGCCATTCTAGTGTGTCAAACGCTTTTGTGGTGTCCAGCAAGGCCGCCACCGCAGGGAGGCAGGGATTAATTTGGTGGAGAACTGAAAAAATTGTGCGGAGATTGTGCGAGGTAGCTCTACCAGGAATAAAGCCAGATTGGTCCGGAAGAGCAATGAGAGGCATGAGCAACAAAAGTCGGGAGGCGATCAATTTGGCAAAAATTTTAATATCAATATTTATTAAAGAGAGGGGGCGGTAGGAATCGCGACGGTCAGCCGGCTTGTCGGGTTTAAGAAGCAGCGTTATCATGGCTTCACGGAGAGACTGGGGGAAAGAACCAGTGTCAAAGGATTCATTATACATGGCCGCCAAATGTGGTACCAGGAGGTCTGCATACGTTTTATAGAATGAGGCAGGTAAGCCATCAAGGCCGGGGGCCTTTTCGCCGGGAAGGCTGCTGATGGCGGCAAGTATCTCCTCCCTGGTGAATGGTTCATCCAAGAATTCCCTGTGATGGTCTTCCAGCCAGACCAACGAGATAGACTCAAAATATTGATCGAAATCCTCCCGAGATGGGGAGGTGCCAGCAGAATATAACTTGGAATAGAAGTCAAGAAAGCGGGTCTTAATCTCCTCAGGGGAGGTGGTTCTAGATGAACCCCATCGCTAAGAGCCGTGACGTAGGAGGCAGCGCGTGGAGGGCGAAGGAGATTGGCTAAAGTACGTCCCGGACGGTCACCTTCACCGAAACGGCGGGCCGACCCTCCCTACCCAAAAAGGAGAGCTCGTGGTTCACCTCCTCCGAAAATTCCGTGTGCTTTTGACGTATTCGGGCTAGCGTATCAGGACTAGGGTGCGCCGCTTGAGCGGCATCCAGATCTTTTATGTCCGTCTCGAGCTTGGATAATGTGGAGCGGATAGAGCGAAGAACACCAGCCTGCATGGAAATACATGCACCCCGTATGACGGCCTTGAAACCCTCCCAGAGAACGGACGCGGAGTCTACGGATCCCGTGTTTAAGTCGAAGTAATTAGTGATGGCAGTTTGAATGTCTGCACAAAAGACAGTGTCCCGGAGGACGTTTGGGGGGAGACGCCACGCAAACGCCCGTTGCGGGGAGTGGGGAAGGCGGATGCAGAGCCGGACCGGCGCGTGGTCGGAAAAGGTACGTGCCATATGAACGGCGTCAATAAGCCAGGTCAGGACGTCCGGAGAGGTCAACCAGAAATCAATGCGTGACCAACAGCCCCTCGCACTGGTGACACAGGTGCCCTCACGGGTATCCGGCCGAAGGTGTCGCCTGGCGTCGTACAGAGAGTTGTCCGTTAGAATAGACAGAAGAGCCGAAGTAGCGCGCGGGTGAGACATGTACGAACCAGACCGGTCAAGTGATGCCGATAGGGTGACGTTGAAATCCCCTCCCCAGACGATAGCCGCAGGGCCACAAGCGGAGATGAGGTGCCACACATGCTTGAAAAAATCTGGGTCGTCTGAATTGGGGCCGTATACCGCAGCGATCGTAACGGACTGTGCCAGCAGCGAACCATGAAGAATTACATACCGGCCTTCGGGGTCGACTTGTACCTGCGCAGTGTGCCAGGGAAGACCCCTGCAAATTAAAATAGAAACACCCCTTGCGTATGAAGAGTAGGTAGAAGAGTGCGATTCCCCCCAGTAACGTGCCTGGATTCTAGTGAGGGAGTTTGGCATCAGGTGTGTCTCCTGTAGGAGGCAAATGTCAACTTTGTGTCGCTGTAAGTGGGAGTGGATCAATCTGGCCTTGCGGTGATCATTCAGACCCCGGACATTCCAGGTCCAGCAAACAGTGTCAGTCATGAGGAGGTGGTCCCAAGCGTAGCAAGATGCAGGATAGGTGGGGGGAGCCGCAGGCAGGTGCAGTGAATACATCAGGGGGAACCCCCAAAAGGGCAATTCGGGGGGGGGGTGCGCAGGCTTCAGACTGACAGACGTGGCGCTGAAGTGCAGAGCGCGTCGGAGAGCAGAGGCAGCACCCCGTGTACCCCGACCCGGTGAGTGCAATAAGCAAGCAGGGAGAGAGATTAGAGGAGCAGTGCAAACATAGCATGTATGTAACAGTAGACTCGAGTCAAGACGAGGCATGAAGCACAGTACAGTGTCGTGATCAAGACTTGTGAAGACAAAACTCAACAAACATAAAGTGGCATAATAAAGCCACCAACCCAATATAGGAGCCAACAACCCCAAGAAGAACCCCCCCACCCCATCCCATCCCAACCAACCCAGGCAAAGAGTACCCTCCGACCCCACACCCACTCCAACCCCCCAAATAGGCTGAGCAACCCGCCCGCCCCACCCCAGGGACCCACAACTGGGAGAGGGAGGAACGTTTGGAGAAAAGGGAATCATCCCGTGGGGGCATGGCAGGGCTAGGCGAACACCCCCACTAGGAAGCAGGGTGGCCAAGCTTGGGTTATTTCAGGAATCACTCAGGAAAAAAAAAATTAATAAAACAATAAAGTCTGCACAGTCAATCATTGTCACTAAGACGGTCAGCGCCATCAAGCTGAGATTTAGAAGGGGAGGAGCGGGCCTCCTTGTCCAGTTTCTTGGCGAATGCCAGGGCCGCTCCCGGATCCGGAAAGACAAGTGTCTTGGTGCCCTGACGGACTCTCAGTTTCGCTGGATAGGCCAGGGAGTATGAGACCTCATGCTTCTGCAGGATGCGCTTGGCGGGGAGGAATTCTCTCCGGGCAGCTTGAACAGTAAGGGTATAGTCCGGATAAAAGGAGAGTGTGTTACCCTGGTGGTTGATGGTGCCCTTGTCTCGTGCAGCACGAAGTATGGCGTCTCTGTCCCGGTAATTCAGGAGTTTGGCGATGATGGGGCGTGGAGGAAGCCCGGGACCAGGACGCGGACCCAGAGACCGGTGTGCCTGCTCGACAATGAACACTGGGGAGAGGACGTCACCGAAGAGCTCCTTGATTAGTTGCTCCACAAAGTCCTCCATCCTTGAAATGTTGGTGGACTCCGGAAGTCCCGTGATGCGGAGGTTGCTCCGGCGGGAGCGGGCCTCCAAATCCTCGTTCTTTTCCCGGATGACCGCTAGGATCTTGTCCATCTGGAGTAATTTCTGGCGGTCCTGGGTGGCGGCATCCTCTACGTCTGACACTCTGGACTCGACGTGGAGCAACCGATTGTCATGGGAGTCAACGCGGGCCTTTACTGTGTCCAGACGGGCAGAGAGTTGGTCCAGCTGAGTCGCGATGCCAGTCACTGTAGATTTAACGTCCAGCATGATTGCCTTGAGGTCGTCCTCCCGACTCGGGGGGGCGTCCATAGTGGCAGCAGAGCCGGCGCCCTCGGATCCAGCACCGTCCTGTCTGGAGGACCTTCGGGGCTCGAACGCAAACCTGGGCTGCTTCGGATCCGTTTTTCCCATGATGAGGGGACCAGTCGGACGGGGAGAGGCCCACGCGGGACTGGAGGCGCTCAATTCGGACCAGAGGGCGCCAGCCGCCGACCACTGACAATATGAGGCAACCAAAGTTCAGCCGGGCCCCCAACGATGAAGGCCACCAGAAACCGCGGAGAGACACCTCGAGCAATGGAAGAGAGCAGTAGGCTTTCGAGGAGAAGAGGTGGAGAGGCCAGCAGTGTCGCAGCAACGACGGGCAAAGGAGGCAGGCCCGCGAAGGACCAGGCAGGCACCAGACAGGTAGTCCACAGGCGGACCCCGGACCTCAAAGGTCGCGGATGTGGAGGCCAGGGAAGATGCAGCAGGGCAGGTAGTCAAACCACCAGAAAGTAGGGTCCAAGATGGCTACTCCACCCGCCTCAGGCCACGAATCCAGGCCGCAGCACACAGAAGGCAGGAAAGGCACCGGGCACACCACAGGACACGAGGGGCCAAACCAGGCCGGAAATGGACCACCAGTCGCCGGGCGTCAAAGCAGAAGGGCACCGGGGGCTATTTACCTCCCCCCCCCGGAACGCAGAAGGGCCACAGCACCTGGCAGCGTTAAAGCAGGAGCGTCACAAGGAGCGACATACTTATGAGGGCCCCAGTTGCGGAGAGTTCAAGGTGGTGTTGGTGCGGGGGCGGGCACGCCAGGCCCCCGCGGCGTCCCCCGGAACGCGGAGGGGCCACAGTGCCAGGCAGTGTTGCAACAGGAGCACCTCAGGGAGCTTCACATCTATGTAGGCCCCAGTTGCGGCGACATCAGGGTGGTGTTGGTGCGGCGGCGGGCACTCCAGGCCCCCGCGACGCCCCCCCTGGCAGGAACCGACAGGTGGGAAATAGTGTTTAGGCCCGATCGCGGGAGCACGGAGATCCAGGGCCGGGGGACGCCAGTGCCAATGGTGCGCCAGGGGCTGATTGAGGTGGTGCAGTCCACGGGCAGCGCCCGCACAGCGAGGCAGATCGGTGGCCGGAAG
Organism: Calotriton arnoldi; assembly: GCA_963921515.1. NCBI lineage: Eukaryota > Metazoa > Chordata > Amphibia > Caudata > Salamandridae > Calotriton > Calotriton arnoldi. The sequence goes on from CAWUFW010021938.1 coordinate 65,838, forward strand.
GGAGGGGAGCGCGACCGCCAAACAGAGGCAGAGCCGGCAGGGAGCCGCGGGGGGCCCGCCTCTCACGTCGCCCAACCCGGGTGCCCGCGCCTGCCGCAGGTAGCGGCTTGGGAGGCACCCCAGCGTCGGCGCCCACAACGCGGCAACCCGGGCCGGGCGGGACACAGCCCGCGGGCCCCCTACCCCGCCAGCAAGACCAAAGAGGCAGCGCGACTCACCGGGAACCCGCCGTCGATGCCACTGGAGCGGGTCACGGCCGCGGGCGGCGGCAGGGAGTCCTCTGCAGTCAGCGGCGAGGAAGGCCGAACCCCGAGGGCCCAGGGAAGCAGGCCAGGCATCCACACCAGATGGCTGCTCTCCGCCGCAGAGATGAGCTGAAGGACAGCGAGACGATCGATCAGCGCCTCGCGTTGTGGGGATTTCGAAAGCAGCGTTGATGTGCAGAGCAGGTAAGGATTCCTGCAGGATTATGCCGGATTATCGAGCTTGGCCGGCAGAGCCCACTCAGAGTGCGGCCATCTTGCAGCCGGCCAAGCTACGCCCCCCAATTACGACACAAACTTGAACAGTATTTAGACTCCATGGCCTCAGCTCCTGAGTTGAGCTTGTTGGAGACCAAGATTCTTATGGGGCCTTTTGGGAAGGATAGCATTTCTAAAATTTGCAAGTTGTTGGACTTGTTTGGGGACATGAGAACCAAATGGGCTGCCTAAGTTGGCCAGCTAAATGACTGTGACTGGAAGGACGCATGTATGGCCCCTCAGGTACTCGCCATCCCCTCACAGTTTCAGCTTCAGCATAAATATCTTCACCACTTATCTTATGCCTATGGCGTACCCAAAGGCATTTGATACCTGATTTTTCCTGTTGTTCCCAGAAAACAGGGGGCTTTTATTACATGATAGGGGGTTGTCCGATCATTGCTGACTACTGGGGGAAGATCTTCCATACTTTATCGAGAACCTCGCCTGACTGATTGACCCGTTCCCCCCGGGTGGCCATACTGGGTATCCTACGAGACCTGGGAGGGCAGAAAGGATAATGCACCCTGGTTGGCATTGGGATATTACTGACAAAAGGAGACATTGTGAAACTTTGGAGTGATTCAGCACCGCCGAAGCTAGCAGACTTGCGTTCCGCAATGGACGGGTGTACAAAACATGAAAGAATCTTTTTACGATGTGTCAAAACCTCTTTCAGAGTGCCATGGGGCATGCAAGGGTTACTGGGCCCAACCAAGGCGGTTGAGGTCCTTTACTCCTGATTTCCTGGGGCCCGACCTACTAAGGATCCTGAGCAACTGGGCCAAGTATCCCTTCTACACTTGACTCTCAGTCGTAGACGTGAACGCGCAATATAAGGCTCCCTAGTGGGGAGCCGTGGGTGCAGATTAGTGAACACAACTCATAACTCAAAGAGCACACAGCAGTATCAATAAATCAATGTCCAGTCAAATACCTATTTGTATAATAAAAATAAGTATTTTATTTCTAACTCTACTCATTCAAAGGAAGATTATGACATTTATAGACAACAACACATTTCACTTTTGAGGTTAAGGCTCTAGTGTTTACCTCACAAATCCCTGTCCCACCCCCTCCTCACAAAGTGTGGTTTAGGTTATTCCCCAGTCACTGGTTGCAGCATCCAGGGAATGCTCACTAATAGGCCCAAAATTCCACTCCAACTCTTAGGAAATAGTCCAAAGTGTCATGGAGCCGCAGCGCTTTTAACAGCGAGCCTGCCGGGGACCGATAGGCCCATAACCAGTCTTACCTGCTACAGCAGAGAGGAAGCGTGCAGCGCTTTAGCAAGTGCCCTGTCCACGGGCATTCTCAAGGTTCTGGTCCTGCTCTGTAAGTAGGCTTCATGAGGGAGACACAGCAGCACTCGGCAACCGCAGGCTCTCCTCTAAACCTATGTGGTCGGCTGCAGCAGCGATCGTAGGTGTTTCCGCGATCCTTCGGCTTGGAAAGTTCTGCACTCTCTAACCGGGGGGAGGGGGGCGCTTGATCAGAATCCCGGTGATGTAGCAATGCATCCACAGCGTCCTTGCTCAGTCTACAGGGTCAGGCCAGGTACATTCCTCAATGCTCCTTATGACCTACGGGCCATCACAGCTTCACATTTGTCGGGTTTGAGCCCATCCTCAGAGCATGATTATGTCTGGCAGCCCCTCCTGGCATATGGGGTTGCCGCACTCCTGCTATCCAAAGCGCTGGCACTCACTGCTCAGCAGTCTGTACCATGGCAGTCCCTGCTGGCATACTGGCACAGCAGTCCCTGCTGGCTATGGTCCTGCACAGGCTTCAGCTCTCAGGTAATATCTTCTACGGTGGCACCTCCTGGCATGTGGGATTGCAACTACGGTGCCTAACAGTCTTTGCCTTCACCGAACGGCATTCTTTCCATGGCTATGCTCATGGTGCCCCTCTCCTGGCATACAGGGGTTTCTGACTTGAATCTGCACATGGGCAATGACCCAATCAGTGCAGCAGCCGTCTCTTCAAACCTTGCACCGGAGGTCCCCTCGAGACAGCTCTCCACTGGACCTCGCTCCCTCCAAAGCTCTCCACTTCCTCACAGGAAACACTTGCAAGCAGGCAGACACTGGTGCTCCAGGCCCAAGCAGGTGGCCTTAGTTTCCCTGGTTGTTGTTCCCTTACCCAGCAGGGAGACTAGCAGGCCTCTGCCCCCAGTCCTGATCACAGACAGAAGTCTTGCAGTGCTTCCCCTCCTCACACAGCCAATCTGGCTGCTTGGCAGATGACAATTTTTGGGGTCTCAGTCTCCCTTCTTATAGTCCATTTACAGAAACCAAATGTAATTTAGGATCTGGGCTGTTGAAGTTTTATGTTGGGGTTCTGCTTCTTTTGAAGTAAACACTTTTTCTCTCCGTGTTCCTCTTGAAAGGCCGTCTGTCACAGCAGGAGAGACTACAAGGCTGAAATCCCACAACACAGGCCATGGGAGTGACTTAAGTCCACAACTGAATAATCAGCCACAGTGAAATGTGCATCAAAAGTTTAAATCCTGGACTCCGAGCCCCACTTTTTATGATTCCCTTATCAGTCCTATCTCTGTCCTGAGATGTGTCCAGGCCCTTTCCTCGTGATCTCTCACTGAATCAAAGAGCACCCTTTGAAGTGTACTGGAGGAGTCTCTCCCTTCTCCAGTGTGCCCCAGCCTGCTCACAGGAATGCAATAATACACATTTCTTTCTGGGGGGGATTTCTCTACCTCTTCATGTCTCCACCAGGCAGACCTGAGCTTCCCAAAATGGAACCCAGGGTCCTTCATGTAATGTACCATTACAGGCACACTTGCACTCAATATATGTACACAGCACACACACACACACAGTCCAGTACTGTTACCTCCATGTATAGTGCCACCACTGGCACACATACATTCAGCACACATATTCACTCTGTGTGCACTGATCAGTACTGTAGGCTTTCTGTATTGTGTCACTTGCAGGCTCGCATACAGCCAACGCACACATTCACCATGCACACGCTGCACAACACTACACCCTACATATATTGTATTCCTCGCAGGTACACGCACCACCAGTACATGCACTCATCATGCATGCACTGCATAGCACTACATCTCTCATGTACTGTACTCCTCACAGGTACACATACACCCAGTACATGCACTTCACCAACCATGCACTGCACAGTACTCCTCTAAGCCTGACCTGTATCCTTCCAAGGGACACATACAACAAGCGCATAGTCACCACTCCTGCACTGCATAGCACTTCACATCTAACTAATGTAGGCCAAGGGGCGAGTTAAGCACACAGCAGCGAAACTTTAAAGACATGCGTGAGCCTGTGGGCCTCACTCCAGTGACATATCCACTCCTACTGATCACTACACAATATGCTGCCACTACCACACTTGTGCTTCTTAACTCCTGGTGAAGGCAGAAGCCTTCCACCACTATGAGGGTAGGGCTTTGGGCCCCCCTCCCTGTCAAACAAGACCGCAGTCCCTTACACAGACCTATGTCATGGCGCACACTCATGATCCGTGATTGCCTACAACATCCAAAATCAGCATTAGGGATCCAGACAACAGCACAGTGAGACACTCAGGGCAGGAATACACACCCATTACCATGCAGAGGACTTATCTGTCCCAAAATGCTGCAAGAGGCTGTCCCCAGAAACATTGCAAGATCTGGGGCAAATAGTGGGAATTTTATGGCTTCTTATACTAACGGTGATGTGTGCATATTACGTGGCTATATGAGATATGTGCAGCGATGACAGTCTTGAGAGTTTTTACTCAGCTTCTTTTGAAAATCAATAAAATATTGGTTTTAAAAAAATAGACTAAGGGTTTGAGGCATTTGCTGAAGAGATCTATTTTGCAGGGAATAATACTAGTAAGTTAACTCAAGTAGTTAATGCACTTGCTGCAGAGATCTGTGTTTAATCTCTACTCGTAGGTTTGAATCATTACATAGCTCTGAAGGCTAATTTGCACGCTGTGGAGATTTACATGGACCATGCAGGTCACATATTTTTGGTTTATGCAATGTAGCTCAGAGGGTAATGCTTTCGTTGCAAAAACATTTATTTACATTACATTCAGGTAAAGTAGCTCAGTGAGTTAGGTACTGTAGGAAGGTGGGTTATCCCAGTAGGGAAAAGTCACTTACCATTGTGAAAAACTAGCTTGTAATCAGTAAATCGTTGTTTCTATGAGATAACCATGTCTGCCCTCTGATAGCAGTTTAGCACTAGAAGGTAGGTTAGAGGCTGAAGAATACAAGCAGAATTAAAATAACACTAGAATTAAGAAAAAACACTCAGTAAAGCTCCCACGCCAATTTTAGTAAAATGTAAAAGTAGTTTATAAACACAATAAAACCAAAATGACAAAAAATGTACTCTTTTACTTCAAAGTTATAGCTTTTGAGTAATGTTCACGTCAACTGGATTTCAACATGCTAGAATTCTCTGTGCATTACCCCAAAATGTTTGTGGTCAGACTGCCTTCCAGTCGTGTTCAGACGTCAAGGCAGGTTTTCACAATTTGATGCCAGACAGTTAATTATAGTAACCTTGGCAGAGATGAGGGAATGTCTGTGCACAAGGGAGCAGCCAGAAAATGAAAATATCCCCACTTTGATCCATTCTTCGAACACAATCAAGTGAGCAAAGAGAGTAAGCCCAACCCACTCTAGATGAGGTCTCTCAATCCCACCTTCGGCCATTTTTCTCTCCATCCGTCTAAGCCTTTCATGCATCCATCCATCTATCTATCCATCTTTTCATGCTTCCATCCTTTCACTATTCCATCACTCCACTCTTTTATCATTAGTCTTCCATTCATCTTCCACTCACTCTTCCAAACATTCATCCATTCTTTTGCCCATCCCTACATTCTTTTTCATCCAGCCACCAATTTACCCACCTTTATCAATCCACCAATACATCCTTTCACTCTTCCATTCAGCTCTCCGTCCATCCAACCATTCAGCCGGCCTTTCACCACTCCAGTCACTTTCCTACACCCGCCCATGCAAATGCTGTTTTTCATATCCATCCATCCATCAGTTCTTTCACTCTTGCATCCATCCTTTCATCCTTTTGACCCTTCCTTCTTGTCACAGCTTCTTTCTCATTTTCATATGTCCTTCCTTTCACTCTTCCGTCCAGCCCCACCTCTCTCTCTATCTTTCCCTCTCTTTTTCTCTTCATTTCTTTGCTGTGAATAACTTTGCACCCTTCTCCTTGGTTATCGTTTTCCCTTATTTTTGTTTTTTAAGAGCTTTTGTCTCCTGATCTGCAGAGAGGACAGACTCATATAACCACCTCCCCTAAAGCTGGGAAAGCAGGGTCTACACAATGCCACTGCCTGTGCAGTTCTTATCCACCATATGACGTGCCTCACGGTTATGACAGTTTTGTCCCTCACAGGCCAAATCCTTTAAATGAGTGGAGAGTTCTTAGCTTTTCAAAATTTCATAAACCTTTGCTCATTTAACGGCTAAGAAAGGATGAACCCAGCAAAGGCTACTTATCATTGGCTAGCTCCCCACGTCAACCAATGCTGTCCTCACCCAATCTGGTCGCCCATGATTCCAGGCACCCTAGGAAAAGAGACCTGAACAATATTTTCAAGTTGAAAAAGAATAAACACCAAGCAAGAAACACGGATCCAGAATTGAGAAAATAGACCCTATCATGGGTCTGTAAGAATTAACTTAGCATCGTGCTCTGTGAATAGTATTAAAAAGAATTAATTAGTTTAAAGACTAATAAAAAAATCTGACTGATTGAATATGACTTGAATATTTTTTTACTTGATAAAGCGGTCTTTTCTGTGAAACAAATGTCAGCTGTGAAACCAAGAAGAACTCTAGGGGGCTTCTTTACAAGCCTCTTGCGCCACTTTTGCATCATTTTTAACATGGGAAAAGTGACGTACGGGTGGCGCAAGGGGCTTGTAAATAAGCCCCTAGGATGTTGTTATAATGGCTCACAGAACTTTGTGAATTTGAACGAGAAACTACGGTAGGAAACATAATTAAGTTACATCTTCGCCTGTTGCACATCAAGAAGAATACAACTGATGACGTAATCACTTGGGAGCAATATGTACTCTAATTTTTTTACGTCTTATATGAATATGAAATTGTAATGAATTGCTGCATCTCCTAGTATGTGTCTTTATTAGTGAAAGTAGAAAAACATCAGCAGGATAGCTGATGAAGGGGGTCATTAGCACCGGGCACATTCCCCTTATACCTGTCTTGGTTGTAAGACATGAACAATATATTTAGGGGCTTATTTACAAGCCCCTTGCGCCGCCCGTGCATCCCTTTTTCCCATTAAGAGTGACGCACCGGTGGCGCAAGGGGCTTGTAAATAAGACCTGTTAGAACTGGGGGTCTCTAGTTGTTAATGGTATACACCTTTGACCAAATAGGGACCCTTGCTTCTAGTCAGGGAAAGGGGGATTACACTACTGGATAACCCCTGCTCACCCCCTTGGTAGCTTGGCACGAGCAGACAGGCTTATCTCAGAGGCAGTGTGTTAAGCATTTGTGAACACATACAGTAATACAGTGAAAACACTACAGATGGACACCACACCGGTTTTATAAAAATAAGTATTCTTTATATAGACTTAACACAAGACCACAAACGACAAAAATCCACAATACTGTACTCAAAATAGACTTAAATATGGTAGAAGTAACTTCGTTCAAGATGATAATAAATGCGGCAAGTTTCTCACAAAAGTACCTTGGATGCGTAACGCAAAACAAACAAAGGGTCCGCAGGGAGGGCGAAGCGGCAAGCAGGCGCCTCGATGCGGTGCGACGATCCGGTGTGATGCGATGAGAGTGCGCCCTTGACGCGATGCGATGACGTGAAGATGATGCGTGCACGCCCTACGGCCGTGCGGCGAACTCTACCTTTGGAGCCGCGACAGGCCCTGCGACACGCCTCTCCGGTGATGCGACGGCAGGCAGCTGCGACGGCGACACGCTTCTCCGGTGATGCGATGGCGACCTTTGCGGTGGCGAGTCGCTTCCCCGGTGATGCGACGGCAGGCAGTTGCGACGAAGACACGCTTCTCCGGTGATGTGACGGCAGGCAGCTGCGATGAAGACACGCTTCTCTGGTGATGCGGCGGCGGCATCTGCGGCGGCGACACGCTTCTCCGGCGATGCGACGGCAACAGCTGCGACAGCGACAAGCTTCTTCTCGTTGAGTCGCGCTTCCAGCTCCCAGCAACACGCAGGCTTCTGCAGACAGAATCCCCAGCAAGGGAATTCAGGAGGGAGCTGGTGGTGAAGTCTTGTAGCCCTGAGACTTCAGCAGGAGGCAAGCTCTAGTTCAAGCCCTTGGAGAAATATTCTGCAAGATGATGAAAGTTCTTTGAAAGTTCCTTCTCCTTTCCTTGGCAATGAAGACCACTGCAGGCCAACCCAGCAAACAGCACACTGGCAGAGGGGCAGTCCAAACTCCTGCAGCTTCTTTGGTTCTTCTCCTTGGCAAAGGTTTGTCTTGTGTTCCCAGAAGTGATCTAAAGTCTTGGGGTCAGGGCCCCAATATTTATACTAGCAAATCCTTTGTCCTCTGAAGGCAGAGGCTCCTGTACCTAGTCCAAACCAGTTCTGGGTGCATTCTGCCAGTGCACACCTTCTTCCTTTGTCAGTGTGGGCCAGGGACATCAGACGCACCACAGGAGGTGGAGCCAGCATTGTGGAAGGCAGGCACAGCCCTATTCAGACCCAGGTGCTACTCCTCCCACCACTCTACATGCAGTGAGGTCTATTCAGCCTAGTGCTGACTCACCCTGTCTCCTGGAGTCCCCCAGCCCCTGTCACTTACAAAACCAGACATACAATACACAAGCTAGCAGAGGCAGGCTGGATGGTTAGGCAAGAAAATACCTACTTTCTAAAAGTGGTATTTTCAAACACAGAATGTTAAAACCAACTTCACTAAAAGATGTATTTTATCATTCTGAGTTCAGGCATACTAAATTCGTTTTTCTACCATGTTCCCTGGGTCAGTTAGGATGATAAGATGTTATAATCAAACTGCCCATTCTGGCCTATGGGAGCAGGTAGCCTTGCAATAGTGAAAAACGAAAATGGCTGTAATTCACTATCAGGACATGCCACACACATCAGGGCATGTCCTACCTTTCACATACAATGCACCCTGCCCTAGGGCCTACCTTAGGGGTGTCTGATATGCAGAAAAGGGAAGGTTTAGGGACTGGCAAGTGGGTGCACTTGCCAAGTCGACATGGCAGTCACAGACTGCACACAGGCTCTGCAATGGCAGGCCTGAGACACACTTTACAAGCTGCATCTGTGGGTGACACAACCAGTGCTGCAAGCCCACCAGCAGCATTTGATTTACAGGCCCTGGGCACCCATGGTGCACTATACTAGGGTCTGACAAGTAAATCAAATAATCCAATCATGGAGTCACTAATCAATACATCAATTTACCATAGGGAGCACTTGCACTGTGGCACTGAATAGCGGTGGCACAGTGCCCAAGCTATCTAAACCAGCAACACATATCAAAAACAGAGGAGGCAATCAGTAAAAAATGGAAGGGAGACTCACACCAATGGTACCAGGTCTAACACGTGTCCCCTCCAGCTGAAATGTGGGGAGAACTACCCTACCCCTTAGGAGTTCTCTTCACTAAGGCGGAAAAATCTGGACAGACCATCAGCATTGGCGTGTTCTGTACCAGGGCAGTGTTCCACCGTGAAGTCCATCCCCTGTAGGGAAATGGACCACCTCAACAACTTTGGATTCTCACCCCTCATCTGCATCAACCATCTGAGGGGCCTGTGGTCTGTCTGAACCCGGAAGTGAGTCCCAAACAGGTATGGTCTCAACTTCTTTAGCGCCCATACCACAGCAAATGCCTCACGCTCAATTGCACTCCACCTCTGTTCCTGTGGAAGTAACCTCCTACTGATGAAGGCTACAGGTTGGTCTAGGCCCTCCTCATTAATCTGTGGTAGAACAGCCCCCACACCATGCTCTGAAGCATCTGTTTGGACAATGAATTCCTTTGAGAAGTTGGGCGCCTGAAGCACGGGTGCTGTGCACATGGCAGTCTTCAGGGCGTCAAAAGCCTTCTGACAGGTGTCAGTCCAGTTCACTTTCTTGGGCTGCTTCCTGGAAGTCAGCTCAGTCAAGGGTGCAACAATGTTGCCATACTCCTTGACAAACCTCCTGTAGTACCCTGTGAGTCCTAAAAAGGCTCTCACCTGTTTCTGGGTCTTGGGGGGTTCCCATGCCAGGATGGTATCAATCTTGGGTTTGTGGGGCGCCACCTGGCCGCTCCCTACCTGGTGCCCCAAGTACACCACAGAACCCTGCCCGATCTGGCACTTACTCGCCTTGATCGTGAGGCCTGCCTTTCGCAGTGCCATCAACACTTCCCAGAGGTGGCGCAGATGTTCTTCCCAACTGGCGCTGAACACTGCAATGTCATCCAGGTAGGCGGCACTGAAATCCTCCAGTCCAGCCAACACCTGGTTGACCAACCTCTGAAAGGTGGCAGGGGCATTCTTCATCCCACAGGGCATAACCCGGAATTGGTAGTGCCCATCTGGTGTGGAGAATGCTGACCTCTCTTTGACCCCATCAGTTAAGGCGATCTGCCAGTACCCAGACGTTAAATCAAACGTGCTGAGGTACCGGGCAGCCCCCAACCGATCAATGAGCTCATCAGCTCTGGGGATGGGGTGCGTGTCAGTCCTGGTGACTGAATTGAGTCCTCGGTAGTCCACACAGAACCGGAGTTCAGGTGTGGCACCAGGCGTGGCAGCTTTTAGGACCAAGACCACTGGGCTGGCCCACGGGCTGTGAGAGGACTCAATCACCCCTAAGGCAAACATCTTGGAGACCTCCTCCTTGATGTGAGCTCTGACCCTGTCAGTCACTCTGTAAGCCTTGTGCTTCACAGGAGGACTGTCCCCAGTATCCACGTCATGGACGCACCACTCAGTGACACCAGGAACCCTGAGAACAAATCAGAGAATTGTCCCAACAATTGGCGACAATCTTGCTGCTGCTCAGGGGTCAGTGTGGCAGAGAGGCTGACACCATCCACTGACCCATCTTGCTCTGTCGCAGACAGGAGGTCAGAAAGAGGCTCGGTCTCCTCCTCCATTCCATTATCTGTCGCTAGGAGCATGCCCACTTCAGACCTTTCTAAGTGGGGCTTCAGGCAGTTAACATGCAGGACCCGCAAAGGGTTCCTAGGAGACCGCAAGTTCACCAGGTAGGTGACATCACTCTTGCGCTCCACCACCTCAAATGGTCCGGTCCACCTGTCCTGGAGGCACAGGGCTCTACAGGGGCCATGACCCAAACTTTCTGCCCAGGTTGAAGCTCAATCAGAGTGGCATTCTGATCGTACCACCGCTTCATCTCCTCCTGGCTGGCTTCCAGATTTGCCTGAGCGAGTTGTCTGAATTGCCTAGTCTGGTTCCTGAAGGCCAGCATGTAACTGTATACATCCTGGGGAGGTTTCCTGGGAGATTGCTCCCAGCCTTCCTTGACCAGACTCAAAGGTCCTCTTACCGGGTGACCGTACAGCAGTTCAAAGGGACTGAACCCTAGGGACTTCTGTGGCACCTCGCGGTAAGCAAAAAGAAGGCATGGCAAGAGGACGTCCCACTTATGCCTCATAGGTTCCTCAAGACCCATTATCATGCCTTTGAGGGTCCGGTGAATCTCTCAACCAGCCCATTACCTTGGGGGTGGTAAGGAGTGGTGAACTTGTATGTAACACCGCACTCCTGCCACAGGGACTTCATATAATTTGATATGACGTTTGTACCACAGTCTGACACCACCTCTCTGGGGAACCCCACACGGGAGAAAATCCCCATCAGTGCATGTCCCACCACGGGGGCCGTCACTGTCCTGAGCGGGATGGCTTCTGGGTAGCATGGTCCACCAAGACCAGGATAAACCTGTTGCCCATGGCTGTCTTGGGGTCCAGTGACCCCACAATGTCAATGCCCACCCGTTCAAAGGGGGTACTGACTACAGGGAAAGGTTGGAGAGGAGCCTTGTGCTTCCTTCCACTTTTCCCACTTGCATGCCAAGTTTGACAAGTCCTACAATGAGTGTCTGAACTCTTCAGGATCTAGGGCCAATAAAAGTGGGTGACAAGCCTTTCAAAGTTCTTGTTCTGCCCCAGATGTCCAGCTAAAGGCACACCATGAGCCAAACCCAGTAGGAAGGCTCTGAAGCGCTGGGGTACCACCAGCACACGGGCTGACCCAGGCTCAGCAACCTTAGGCTCGCTATACAGGAGGTCGTTCTCCCAGTAGATCCAATGTGATCCAGACTGATCACCTGCTGCCTGGTTTGTGGCCTGTTGCCGCAAACCCACAAGAGAAGGGCACTTCTTCTGCTCCTCACAAAATTCACCCTGGAGGGGCCTCCTTCCTGCTGCCAATGGGTCAGCTCAGGCAGGTCCCCCAGTTCGGCCACTTGTTCCCCTGTAGGTTCCAGGGCACCCCCCTCAAGGTCTGCCTCCTCCTGGACCGTGGGAACTATGGGGGCCGGTTACCCGTGCCCCCTACCTCTTCTCTTTAAGGCAGGGGTCTAGGCCATATTTTCAGGCTCCAGAACCTCTTGAACACCCTTACTGGCTGCCATAGACCGAGTGGTCACACACGCCCACTCAGGCAGACCCAACATCTCCAGATGAGACCTTCTCTCCACCTTAGCCCAAGGGGAGCTCTCTAAATCATTGCCCAACAGACAATCAACCGGCATGGCTGGCCTCACAGCTACTTGAAGAGTACCTGAGACCCCCCACTCAAAGGGAACTTGAGTCACCTCACACTGGCTCTGCGAGTTGTCCGCGGCAACTACAGGGAAGAATGCATGGGGGATAACCTGCTCTCTGGACACCAGCCGGCAATTGACAGCTGTCACACTAGCCCCAGTGTCTCTGAGAGCTTCCACCCTATGGCCATTGATGGTCACCCACTGCCTGTACTTCTTAGTGTTATCAGGCAGCTGGGTCTCAGGGACCATCTCAAAGTCTCCTAGCGAGACAAGGGACATTTCTGCGGGACCCCACCCATCTTGGGCACCCATCTCCTTCCCCCCCAGGGCTACACTCGCCATCTGACGGGGTGGTGCACGTGGTGGTGCTTTGGAATCCCTCATGGGACACTGTGCATCATACCAACGGTGGCCCATTTGACCACACGTATAGCACTTAGAGGGCCCCTGTGAACAGGTTTACCTGTCGGGGCCTCTTGCTTTTTCTCAGGGGAGGCTGGGAACCCTTCCCTTGGTTCCCTTGGGAATTACTTTGGGGCCCTTTCTGGAACTCCCTCTGTTTACCCTTGTCCCCCCACTCTTCTGCTGGGGACCTGCCCACCTTTGGCGAAGTCTCCCACGTGACCCTTGTGGACCCGGGTGCTGACCCAGCGGTCCGCCTCCTCAGCAAGCTTCCTAGGGTTAGTTAACTTGCTATCAATAAGGTGCTGGCGTAGCTCTGGAAAACAATTAGCAGACAAGTGCTCCCATGCAAACAAATCATAGAGCGCTTCAAAAGTATCCACTTTGCTACCCTTCACCCAACCATCCATAGCTCTGCAAAAGAAAGACTGATACTCCACCCAGGTAGTTGCCTCCAGCTTCTTACAACTCCTGAACCTCTGTCTATAGAGTTCTGGAGTTAAACCATACCTTGTCATCAGGGCTTCCTTCATGTGGGCATAAGACATCCTATTCTCACTGGGTAGGTCTAACAACGTATCCCTCCCCTCACTCACAAAGCGGCCCACAACCCCGCTCCCCAATTCTTCTCAGGGACCCCGTGGGCCAACATTGCTATCTTATAGGCTGCAAACCACTGCCCAATATCTTCCTGTCTGTGGAATTCCTTTATGACATCCTTGGGGATATGGACTCTGCTTTCTGCAGGCACAGATGGTGCGCTGCCACCAGAGGGCTTGATTTCTAAGCCTTTTGCTTTGAGCTCTAACTCCCTCAACATTCTCTCATGTTCCAACCTCATTCTCTCTCTCTCCAAGGACAACCTGCTATTCTCTAGGTCCCTCTGACCCTCCATTTTGAGCCTGGCCATCTCCAGCTTGTGCACCCTGTCTCTTTCCCTGTCTTCCAGCTCTCCTGGGGACGGGCCTTTGGAAGAGACGCTACTGCCAGGCGGGGACGGTACCCCTTCCCTGGCTGGAATCAATGGTATATTCAGCTGCCCCTCTGCATCCCCAACTGGCTCCACCACCAGTTCAGGGGTATTTCTTGCTTCCACCCAGGCCCTCAGCGCCTTTTGGTACTCATCCTTTTTGGCAATGCCTTGGGTAGCAACTTTAAATTTTTTGCAAAAGCGCTTCAGCTGTTTCACATTGTAGGTTTCCAACCTCTCTTCCTCAAAATCTAGATCCATAGATGCAACAGATGCTGGTCGGCTCATGGTAGTCAGAATTGGCAGTTCTCAGAAAAAATAACAGTCCAAGGAGAAAAAAATTCTACCAAAAAAAGTATGTGGTTGCGTTTGGTCTGCACTCACTAGTAGTGTACATCAATCACTGTATATGAGTCACAAATGCAAGTCCAGAATCCTCACCGCTGACCACCAATGTTAGAACTCGGGGTCTCTAGTTGGCAATGGTATACACCTTTGACCAAATAGGGACCCTTGCTTCTAGTCAGGGAAAGGGGATTACACTACTGGATAACCCCTGCTCACCCCCTTGGTAGCTTGGCACGAGCAGACAGGCTTATCTCAGAGGCAGTGTGTTAAGCATTTGTGAACACATACAGTAAAACAGTGAAAACACTACAGATGGACACCACACCGGTTTTATAAAAATAAGTATTCTTTATATAGACTTAACACAAGACCACAAACGACAAAAATCCACAATACTGTACTCAAAATAGACTTAAATATGGTAGAAGTAACTTAGTTCATGATGATGATATATGCGACACGTTTCTCACAAAAGTACCTTGGATGCGTAATGCAAAACAAACAAAGGGTCCGCAGGGAGGGCGATGCGGCAAGCAGGCGCCTCGATGCGGTGCGACGATCCGGTGTGATGCGATGAGAGTGCGCCCTTGACGCGATGCGACGACGTGAAGATGATGCGTGCATGCCCAATGGCCGTGCGGCGAACTCTGTACCTTTGGAGCCGCGACAGGCCCTGCGACACGCTTCTCCGGTGATGCGATGGCGACCCTTGCGGTGGCGACATGCTTCCCCAGTGATGCGACGGCAGGCAGTTGCGACGAAGACACGCTTCTCTGGTGATGCGACGGCAGGCAGTTGCGACGAAGACACGCTTCTCTGGTGATGCAGCGGCGGCCTCTGCGGCGGCGACACGCTTCTCCGGCGATGCGACGGCAACAGCTGCGACAGCGACACGCTTCTTCTCGTTGAGCCGCGCTTCCAGCTCCCAGCGACACGCAGTCTTCTGCAGACAGAATCCCCAGCAAGGGAATTCAGGAGGGAGCTAGTGGTGAAGTCTTGTAGCCCTGAGACTTCAGCAGGAGGCAAGCTCTAGTTCAAGCCCTTGGAGAAATATTCTGCAAGATGATGAAAGTTCTTTGAAAGTTCCTTCTCCTTTCCTTGGCAATGAAGACCACTGCAGGCCAACCCAGCAAACAGCACACTGGCAAAGGGGCAGTCCAAACTCCTGCAGCTTCCTTGGTTCTTCTCCTTGGCAAAGGTTCGTCTTGTGTTCCCAGAAGTGATCTAAAGTCTTGGGGTCAGGGCCCCAATATTTATACTAGCAAATCCTTTGTCCTCTGAAGGCAGAGGGTCCTGTACCTAGCCCAAACCAGTTCTGGGTGCATTCTGCCAGTGCACATCTTCTTCCTTTGTCAGTGTGGGCCAGGGACATCAGACGCACCACAGGAGGTGGAGCCAGCATTGGGGAAGGCAGGCACAGCCCTATTCAGACCCAGGTGCTACTCCTCCCACCACTCTACATGCAGTGAGGTCTATTCAGCCTAGTGCTGACTCACCCTGTCTCCTGGAGTTCCCCAGCCCCTGTCACTCACAAAACCAGACATACAATACACAAGCTAGCAGAGGCAGGCTGGATGGTTAGGCAAGAAAATACCTACTTTCTAAAAGTGGTATTTTCAAACACAGAATGTTAAAACCAACTTCACTAAAAGATGTATTTTATCATTCTGAGTTCAGGCATACTAAATTCGTTTTTCTACCATGTTCCCTGGGTCAGTTAGGATGATAAGATGTTATAATCAAACTGCCCATTCTGGCCTATGGGAGCAGGTAGCCTTGCAATAGTGAAAAACGAAAATGGCTGTAATTCACTATCAGGACATGCCATACACATCAGGGCATGTCCTACCTTTCACATACAATGCACCCTGCCCTAGGGCCTACCACAGGGGTGTCTGATATGCAGAAAAGGGAAGGTTTAGGGACTGGCAAGTGGGTGCACTTGCCAAGTCGACATGGCAGTCACAGACTGCGCACAGGCTCTGCAATGGCAGGCCTGAGACACACTTTACAAGCTGCGTCTGTGGGTGGCACAACCAGTGCTGCAAGCCCACCAGCGCAAACCCAAAGGGGATGATGGACGGAGTGTTGACAATACAAGCACTCACCCCCAGTCAACTGATCTGGGTTTAATCCATCATCATTCTTTAGCTCACTCCGCCACCCCAGTTCAGACATGGCCATATGCAAATCAGTCTGACCCTGTTCCTCATGGGAACAGTCCAGCCCGAACTGCCAAGCCATGTCTTCCCTGGACCGGAAACAAGCATCCTGGGACCGGTTTCGGGCTCACAGCCCTCATCAGCCAGGCTATCTTGAATCCAGTGGCAAAGTGAGCAAGGGACCCACGTCTGGGCATACCCTGCCAACTTAGGGCGAACAAAGCAAAACCAAAGGGAATGATGGACGGAGTGTTTGATTTACAGGCCCTGGGCAACCATGGTGCACTATACTAGGGTCTGACAAGTAAATCAAATAATCCAATCATGGAGTCACTAATCAATACATCAGTTTACCATAGGGAGCACTTGCACTGTGGCACTGAATAGCGGTGGCACAGTGCCCAAAGCATCTAAACCAGCAACACATATCAAAAACAGAGGAGGCAATCAGTAAAAAATGGAAGGGAGACTCACGCCAATGGTACCAGGTCTAACAAGACCCTAATCTTTTTGTTAAATATCACCAATAGGGTCGAATGAGGAGAATTCTGAGCTTATTGGTGCCCCTCTGAAGTTCTGCTGAAGTGCCCATTCAAATACCTAGGGGCAACAGCCAGGGCCGGACTGGGAGCCCAAAGCAGCCCTGGCAATTTTGACAGACCAGCCCCCTGGGAGGCACTGCTGCTTTTGTTACTGGGGACCGATAATGCAGAATCGCTGCAAAACCGGCCCCCACCACAGGAAAACCGGCCCCCACCACAGGAAAACTGGCCCCCACTCTTCCAGCCTCCCGGGGAAACTCCCGATGTCCGCTACGGCCAGTCCAGCCCAGGCAACTACCTCAGTGCTTACTGGAGCATACATGCCAACAGACACGTTTCAGACATGAGACTTCTGAGTTTTGAAGCCAAAAATGGCTCTATTTTAGCTGTCTCCCACCAGAAATTGCCTCTGCTTCGATAGAAGTCAAAGAGGAAAATTCATTCCCCCGGTTTTGTTTTTAAAATCTCCCACTTTCCTGTTCTAAAATGTTGGCATGCATGCTGGAGACGTCCCCCTCCCCTGCTCTACGCCACAGGGCCCTGGGCAGTCATTCAAAGGCAAAGCCTGCCTCCTCTACTAGCTATCTCATACAAAGGAAAAGGCAGGTTGTGTGCCTGCAATCACCAGCAACTCATAGACGGAGCTTTCAACTATTCCTCATGTGTTAAGGAAAACACATGCACTGATCAACCAGGAAGAGCTAGCTCACTACGCAGAGTAAAAATATTGTCAATCCAGTCCAAATAAATAGGCTAGGAACAGTGCTAAAAAGGTGAGTTTTCTTAAAGACATCCAATGGGATCATTCATACTACCCTTTTTTATTAGGCATCACCTCAGATAGCTTTAGCTGTATGTTGGCAACAGACCTCTTGTATCCATAATACACTTCCGGCCATATTTATGAGCCAAGTTGTGTCGCGCTTGCACCACACAATGTAGTACATGTGCGACGCAACTCAAAAATGCGATTTATAAAGCCACTCAAGGCCACTTTGCATGGCCCTGATTGGCTTCATAAATCAGGTGTAACGCAACGCAGCACAAGTCGCTGCGTTGCGTTACTCTTCCCTGGGAAGGCGTTCCATGGGCATTGCATTGGTGTTCCCACGCAACTCCCATGGATTTTGAGCCATTCCCAGATTTACCAGAACTGGTAAACTTGGGAATGCGCCAAAATGCTAAGCCTTCCCAGGAAAGGCACAACAAGGAGAAGTATCTTTATTTCTCCTCATTACTACCTCTTTCTATGAAGGTGACTCTTCCTGCACAAAACAATCCTACATGCAACGAATGCACCCTTGCACTATTCTGCAAGGGAACCTGCATTGGTGCTAGGCCGCCCATTGTGCACCAGTGCTGGTGTAAGAATAGGAATGGGCCGTATTGGGATAAATATGGGGCATTCCTGCCCTTTCCCTGCGCTCTGCCACTTTTCCATAAATATGGCCCTAAGTGTTGGATTTGTGCTTGTCCCTTGCTCCTGATTCAAAGGCTTTCTTGTCTTTGTTAGTTCCCTGCATCTTCTTCAATGGCTTTCTTGTCTTTGTTAGTTCCCTGCATCTTCTTCAATGGCTTTCCTCCGTATCCCTGTGTTTGTTGGAGCGTTTTGATATCACCATATTGTGATTGGATAAACTGTATCCTTACACTGAATTATAAGGAAATAACCAAAAGGAGGGACAAGGAGCGATATTTAACAAAGGTCCTGCACCCATGGTCCATGGTCAATGTATAACAGGCACAGAGGGGGCAGTTCCTCAAACAAAGGGAAAGGTGGACCCTAATAGGTGGATCAAGAGGTCTGACCAGTTGGATCCCGGAGGATCTGGGTGATCAGATCAAAGTGCCCTCACATACCTTGTAAGGTGTCATGCTTCATCATCGGGCGCTCCTCGTAGGGCCAGTGCTGTAATGCCCAATGGTCCCCTCAATGGGGCTTTTTAGCAGAGATCTTTTGATCTTCAAACCGTATGATGAATGCAAGTGAGGTGGTGGTATAGAGTGGTGCAAGAAGTGATCTAAAAGAGTCTAAGGGATCCAAAGGAACTTTAATAGAATGATGGTCCCTTGACACACTAAAAACAAGAAGGCTATCCCAAGTAGTAATGTAGCCTGATAGCTAAAGTGTGTGTAGAGTAAGGTCCACATGTTTCATGCCCAGAATGCCAGGAGGGTCAATGGCATTTCATCAGGACCAGGCTGATACCTACCCTATTAGACAAGAGAGCGGGCCCAAAAGATAAAAAAAGTATAGGGTGTCCACTCGAAAAGATTAATACTGCACCTGCTGCGGCGCAGAGAGAGAGGGGGATCTCACCCAGAAATCGAGAGGGAAATGCCCCTTAGGAGAGGCAGAAGACCGCGCCTAGCTGCAGACAAGGAAAATGTGGACCTTGCGGTATATTTGTCCGGGACATACCCTCCTCTGCCGACTGAACTATAAAGATCTTGCATTGCAGTCATGACCGAATACCTTTCCCACTCGGTCTCTCCCTGCTCCCGTTATTTTCCCCACCCACCACTCTCTCTTTATTAAAAGTTAGGACTCGGAGCCCGCTTGCTCTTGCAGCCACCTCACTCTGTTCACTGTCAGCCACTTTATCGCTGGGTGACCATCTTTGAATGGTTTTAAAATTCTTCTTAGATGCCTGTCAGTGCATGCTCAAGTGCATGCATGTGCTCAGCAAATCAGCCGTTTAGAAGTAATTTTGTTTTAAGACAAACCATTCCAAGATGGCTGCTGTGCATAGGCATACACAGAGGGGCCACCTTTAATGTTTTGTCTTAAATATTACCAATAGGGGGAATGAGGAGAGTTCAAGGGGAACCTTATCATCGCCCAAACAGAAAATGATTAATCAATAAATCTAAGGTTCTCTTGTGTTTTAGGAATATTAGGAATTACACCCCACCGCATTTCATGACCTAACTCAAAAAAGGAGAATGGAATCGACTTATGTTTCCAAAGGGTCCATCACTCTTGATTTATTCGTGGCATGCTGCATCACTGGGAACCTCACA
Organism: Calotriton arnoldi; assembly: GCA_963921515.1. Lineage (NCBI taxonomy): Eukaryota > Metazoa > Chordata > Amphibia > Caudata > Salamandridae > Calotriton > Calotriton arnoldi. Next base: position 85,610 of record CAWUFW010021938.1, read on the forward strand.
CAGAATGGTGGTACATCTGAGTGGTCTCAACCTATCTTTTTGATATTTTAGGGCTCTATAAAAATATCTAGGGTATAACCTTCAAGTCTCAATTTACTGTTATTTACACTGACAAGGTCAAAAGCAGTGGTAAAAATTTGTACTGAGATGGACGCTTTGAGTTATTGATAACCCTGGGGCTCTTCGGTCTGGTCCAGTTTGGTTTGAGTGGCACAGTGAGCATCGTATCCACGTCTGGGCATACCCTTGCACTTAGGGCAGTACATCAAACACACAAAAGTTAGCAAGGGTATGCTCAGACGTGAGTCCTGTGCTCACTGGGCAATTGGAACTAAGTTACTTCTGAATGAAGAGCCAAAATGAGGGTGCAACTAGTCTTGGGCTGCTTGTGCTCCGGTCCAGGGAGGACCTGGACTGTTTCTTTTGGAGCATGACCAATACTGATTTGCATGTGGCTGGGTGTAAATGTGGCTGGGTCTAAACTGAGGTGGCATTGTGGATAAATGAACAATGGGTTGAATGCTACCAAGAGCAATTGCCTGTGGTTAGACAAATTGCAAGCATTCTTTCCATCACATTTTGTGTGTTTGATATAATGATCAAGGGGCAGATTTACAAGGCACTTGCGACGCATTTGCGCCGCTACTGAGTCACTTCTGTGACGCAGCGGCGGCGTAAAGCAAGCGCCATGCTGCGACGGATTTACAACGTGACGCATCTAGGGAGATGCGTCACGCCGTAACCTCTACGCCACATTATACCTGCGTCAGGTATAATGTGGGCGTACCCGTCGCAGTGTGGGCGGTCCGTCGCAGGAAGCCTCGGAAAAGTGCCTAAGTGAAATCTACAAGATTTCACTCAGTCACTTTTCCGACGCCGCTGCGTCAAAACCTTGCGCCTGCTTGAAGCAGGCGTAAGGCATGACGCAACATGTTAGAGATAGGCCGGGTTGGAACAGTGCTGGAGTTGCGTCGCGCCCGCGACACGACTCTAGCACTGCGCCAACCTTACGCCGGCAGTACGACACGCATCTGCCTATCCGTGCGCCACGGCGCGCCGCATTGTAAATGCGGCGCATCCGTGGTGGCGCACGGGTAGTTTTGCGTGTCGCAAGTTTTCTGGCGCATCCCTGCTGATTTGAAGAGATGCGCCAGACCTTGTAAATCTGCCCCCAAGTGTGGTCAGATTGCCAGTGGTAAGACAAATTGCAAACATTCTTCCCATCACCTTTTGTGTGTTTGACATAAAGATCAAGTGCCGTCATTCATGGGTATAACTGAGTACTACTCAAAATTTGTGCATGATTTTTCTGGGGAAATGGAACCCTTGAAAATGTTGTTATGCAATGGAAAGCTTTTGAGTGGATGGAATTACAAAAAATAGCTTTTGAAGTAGGAAAGAAAGAAATTTCTGAAGGGATGTTTCTAGCTCATTTTAGATTAATAGGAGGACGTATATCACCGTAGATGCAACAACATGAAGGATTAGTGCCGTCCTATCATAGTTCTGTGATGACAGAAAACCATTGCTTTTGCTTCCCGCTCTTTGACAGCTAGTGAAAGGAAATTTGTGGTCATTGAGAGAGAGGCATTGTCAGCAGCATGAGCCTTTGAGTACTCTCATGCTTACATTTGGGTCTAAATGTATCTTTGATGACTGCTACAAATCATTTTCAAAAGTGCTGTCGCCTTGCTGTGCAATGAAATTGTCTACCAGATTAGTGAGGTTAGCAGCACAACTTCACAGTAGCAAGTGTTAGTTGGAGTACCATCAGATGTGGTGAGTGAGTGTAAGGGAGCCATCACAAAGGGTAAATTTGTGTAATTCCATTCAGCAGTTTTTATGGTGGCTCTTCTTAAAGAAATCTATGGAAAATGCATGGGCATTTTGCTTTTTGAACCCCCTTTTTTCTCAGCCCCCGCTTGACGGATCACCTCAAACCTTTCCATATACAACTTGTCACAAAGTATCACTTTTTTGGAAAGTTTTGTGGAGATTCATCAAACGTGGGCAAAGTTATTAGCAACACAAAAAAACATTGAAATGCTGATCTAACTATAAGTATCAACTGGCGACCGCCACAGGATAAAATATATATATATAACGGCACTGGGCACTGGGTAGTTATAGTTAAGTCTGCATTTCCATATGAAGAGGGTTTTTGGTCTGCTTATAACTTTAGAGCTGTTTAACGAATCTTCATGAACCTTTCCAAACAAAAAAGTTGCCCCCATCAGCTCCTTCCTGGAAAGTTTCGGGGTGATCCATCAAGCAGCGGCTGAGAAAAAAATGGGGTCCCAAAATCAAATTTCCTCATGCATTTTCTATAGACTTAATTAGGCAGTGTTACCGCAAAAACTGCTGAACGGAATTACACCAAATTCAGCAGGAAGATAGATTTTGGTCCAGAAAACATGCTTTTTGTGATTTAGTGTAAATCTGTTCAGTAGCTTTTTTTTTATAAATTAAGGATCAAAAATATTTGTATGTCTGTACGGCTGGGTTTCAGGGACTCTCGCAAGAGTCTCTCGAACCCAGTTTTAAAAAAATAGAGCATTCTGATTGGCCCAGGGGCTTTTTTCTACTTGGGCCAATTCTCTCCCATGGTAGACACACTCATGTGGGAACAAGCACTGTGATTGGTTGCCTGCAACACAAACAAAGTTTGCAAGACTCAAGGACTTAGGGGGGATATTAGCAACAACTTGCGATAATTATCGCAAACCGCGCTTAGCGCGGTTTTTTTTATCGACGCGTATCGCTGGATTTTACCGCGGAGATAACACGTTATTAGCAACGTTTATCTCCAATGCTATAAAATATCCAGCGATAGCGGCGAAATGCGTGAATATCGCTGGAAATGCAGCGATATTCACGCATTAACGCCATGAGGGACTTAGCCTGACAATCCACCTCCCATTGAACAAACAGGTAAGTCATGTTTTTAGCAGGTGTTAAATTCTAGCGATAATCGCGCTTAGCGCGAGTTTTTCTATCGCTTCGCGTGCGTTGCTAATAGGGGGAAGTTGTGTTAGCAACTGTTTTCAGTCGCTTTTAGTTGGGAACGCCTACCTTGCATGTCATTAGCGATAATTATCGCTGGCATGCAAGGCGATAGGGAAACCGGCCGCTATCGCCAGAAAGCTGTTGCTAACGCCTGTTAGCGACAGCTTGCTGATAGGGCGATAAAAATATCGCTGCTTTAGCGGCAAAAAGTGCCGCTAAAGTGGCGATACTGCCCTTGCTAATATGCCCCTTAGTCCCCTGTCCTGCGTTTAGTTGTATAAACAAAAAAAGGTTGGCTGGGTATGGATACCCTGCCCCACTAGGCCTTGAGGTGGGGTCTCAGAGGGATCCCCCTGGCCTGAAATATATAAATATATATTTTTTTAAATCCACAATTGAGCCGGACTTGAAATAAAAAAAGAAAGAAATTACCCGCTGGTGTTTTATACTTTATTTAGACCCCTGGAGTGTATATAAAATTTGGGGAACGGGCGTGAGTGGGCCCCCCTTCCTAAGTCAATTCTGGTCCCAGGGACCACATCCCACGGGGCCAAACTTAAAAAAATAGGGGAGGGGCATGTGGCTTCCCTCCTCGAGCCTCAGTGAGGCCCCAGGGACCCCATTCCCCAGGGCCAGCTCAAGCACTGAGTCCCAGGGAGATGGCCATGGAAGGTATGTCTGTTTCCACTCAGCTGGATCTTTAAAAATGCACCTGCCGGGTGGGAGCAGGCTTATATTTCTTGCCTCCCTCTTCCTGTTCACTCCCTTTCTCTTTATCTGGCTGCTTTTTCTATTCTTTAGCTTGCCCACCTTTAACCCTCCCTATTCCACACCAAATCTTCTTAGCGATTTCATGATTATCGATTTGGAGCAGCTTAGGGTAAGAACTGCTACCTCTGGCTTTCACTTTGGTACCTCTGACACTGCCATTGTTATCTCATTTTCTGCCATTGGTCTTGGTGGTCATGGGGACATGGGAAAACAAATTAAGCATGGCTCTGACAACTCTCTAAGATATCCTATTTATTTTGTGTAGCTTTCAAAGTTCTGTTACAGAGCTAAGGGTGAGAGATGTCTTCTCTGTCATGCCATTTGAGATCAAAGCATACCTGATTTCACTTCTGCTACCCCTGGCATTTTGCTAAGTCAATGATCATGCACACTACTGGATGTGCCACCTGATATACGGATACATAGCTTGCAAATTAGTGGGTGTAAATTGTGCTCTACATTTTTGTGACTAGTCTCTCATTGTGCAACACAACCTATGCACTAATAGGTTGTGCTGCAAAATCTCCCTTCACAGGTGTCAAATAACGACATTATTTAGACCTTAGACTTTAAACTAACTTTAGGCAACAACATATAAACATTACACATTGTAAATACATTATGCTTTATAAACATATTTACATATTATAAAAGCATAGGTGGAAGAGTTGCTGTCACCTCATAAATAGCAATAAAACCTAAAAATTAAAAAAAACTTTCAAGCTTCCTACACAGGTTAGATCGAAATACTTCGGGGCAGATTTACAAGCCCATTGCGTGACTTTTGCGCTGCAGTTGCGTCACTTTTGTGGCGCAGCCGCGGCGTAAATGTTGCGGCCCATTTACAACGTGACGCATCTAGTGAGATGCGTCACGTTGTAAAGTCCTGCGTCACATTATACCTGCATCAGGTATAATGTATGCAGGGTGGGCGTTCCCACGCAAAACGCCATGTAGAACTGACGCAGTGAAAACTACAAGATTTCACTGCGTCACTCTACGCCTTCACTGCGTCAAAATCCCTACGACTGCTCAGAGCAGGCGTAAGGAATGACTCAGGGCTTTTTGAATGGGACTCACCCATCTATTGTGGCGCATTGCTGGAGTTGCGTCACTTTCATGAGCAACTCCAGCAATGCGTCACTTTTGCGCCAACAGATGCATCAGAATTTCTGACGCATCTGTTAATCCTTGCGTCATGGAGCACTGTATTGTAAATACAGTGCATCCATAGTGGCGCAAGGACATTCGGCGCTGACGCAAGAAATCTGACGCATCTATGCAGATGCGTCAGTTCCTTGTAAATCTGCCCCTTCATGTATATATACAATTCTGCTGCCTGCCTGTGCTCTGATAATCCATATTTCAAAATGCCTGGCTTTAAACATTCTTTACGTGCAAACAGTAAACCTTGGGCAGTCTAGTAAAACATGTAAGCAATCACACTTAACATATAGGGCCTCATTACGATGTCGGTCGGAAACGCTCCGAACGGCATTCGGATTTTCCCAATCCGAGTCGGAACCCATGTTTCCGACCATCTCGGAAACATTTCCGACCGACCGACTACGATGGTAGGGAACCGTTCGGTCTGTCCGACTCGGTTCGGACCGGCATTCGGAGACTCTGAGTCGGTCGGAGCCAAATCGTACAGCTTTAAGGACCGCGTTCCTGACCAACGTATTACGAAGTCGGATTCGGACAGCTTTTCCAAATTGGTCTGTCCGACACGGAACGGCTGTCGGAAACTGACTTTGGGGGCCCGTAGCAGGCCCCCCTTCACCCGGAGGCCTCCGGTTGGGGCCCGTGGGGTTACCCATGGGACCCCTCTTTGCAACCATGCACAGTGTGGCAGGCACCATGGGGTGCTCGCCACAGGGTGCAAGGTTTTCCGCAACCACCCCTTTCTTCAATGGGAGCTCCTGTTGTCGGTCGGAACAAAGGCTCCCATTGAAGTCAATGGAAGTCCGACTGAACGGTGTTTGGAACCATCGTAATTTGTCAGTCTGACCCCCCGAACCCGAGTCGGTCGGAAACGATTCCGACAAGGAGATGGTCGGAATGCTTTCCGAACGACATCGTAATGAGGCCCTTAGTCACATGTACATTTTCCATTGTCATCTACCATTGCAGACTTTACTGTTTGAATCATATAATGTAGGTTGAATCTGATCCTGAACTTTAGCACTGCAAGTCTAAGGGCAGAGTTTGGTAAGGGCTTCATATATGGGATTCCCTCACTGTTTTGACATGAGTGACTTAAACACTGGGTGGATACTTTACAGCATATACATATCCTGTTCTCTAACACAGTTTTTAGTTTACGCATGGAGTTCGGTCTTAAAGATATTTATTTGGAGGTATTGGTTCTTGATAGTTAACCTCTTACATATGTTTCCAAGTATCTTTCTAAATCTTTTGCTCACTTTACCTCACTGTGTACAATCTCATTTTTATAAAGGGTGGCAATCTTTTGACTTTCTCCCCTTTCCAGTCATAACCAAAATCTCACAACCTCCGCATATGCCAAATAACTCCTGGCAGTTATACTTGTTTCCCGTCTTATAGTTTAGATAATTGTTGATGTTGGTAGGGACTGGATTATTTTTAATCGTTTTCCTATTTTATAATCCCCATCAGATTTACAGTTTAGGCATATTAACACTTCCACCCCATACTGGAACTGTGGGTGGATCATAGCTAGGTAAGTTGATAAAACAGGCCTTAGGGAAAGACCCCTATGTTCTTTATTGAACCTTTTCAGCCCAAATACTGGAAAATGCTCTTGCTTTTAGGAATTTGATGTGTTTCTTCCACTGCAGTTCTCCGCAAACCACATTCCCAGATATTTACATTTACTGACCACCTTTATTTTTCTGTCTCTTAAGTGTCATTTATAATTTGTATTTCCTTTCCCAAATGTCAGAACGTTGGTCTTATCCATATTTACTATTGATTTCTTCTTACTACAATAAGCATTGAACACCACAAATTTCCTTTGGAGGCCTACTTCAGTCATATCCATGATGACAAGGCTGTCCTCATATAAAAGACACGAGACGTGTGCCATTCATTTTGGACTTAAACCCTTTGATGCTGCTAAAACAGCGAGTAAATCTGCTAAAAATATAGAGAACAACAAGGGGCCGACACACAACCTTGTCTCAATCAATTTTGACTGTTATTTTACGAGTTAGGGGCCGATTACGATCTCGTCCGGAAAGCATTCCGACCAAATCGGTTCCGGAATGTCTTCCGGACGACTCGGATCGGGGGTGTCCGATTGACTGATTTGGATGCATCCGGATGCTTCCGGATACGATTCGGTCGGACTCCCATTGACTTCAATGGGAGCCTGTGTTCCGAACGTGAACACAGGCTCCCACTGAAGAAAGGGGTGGCTGGGGAAAATCGTGCACCCTGTGACGGGCACCCCATGGTGCCTTCCACACTGTGCATGGTTGGAAAGGGGGGTCCCTTGGGTACCCCCACCGACCTGATTCGGAGGACCCAGGGTGAAGGGGGGCCTGCTACGGGCCCCCAAAGACACAGTCCAGCAGCCAATTCGTTCCGGAAAATCTGAATCGGAACGGATGTCCAGATCGATCATCGTAATCGCTCGCTTGGAAACCGAGTCCATGGAGCTGTACGATTCGGTTCCGAAAGACGCGACCTGTCCAAATGCCTTTCGGAACTAATTCGGACAGCCCTACCGGTTTTCGGGCATTGTAATCGGTCATTCGGAACTGGGTATGATTTGGTCGGAAACAAGGGCTCTGTATCGGATTTGGCAAACCTGAATCCGATTCGTAGCCCTTCCAAACGGGACCGTAATCGACCCCTTAGTGTTAGTCTACAAGTATTTTCTTGGCAAAAGAAATACTCATTTACACCAACATAATCTGATGCTCTTTAAAATGATACAGATGTACCTCTACAATAACATCTTCTTATTCAATAAGTAAATTTACAAACAAACAAGGGGCACGGCAATGGGCTTTTCACTTTCTCGAAGCTATGTCAACCTCACTATAGGGTGGTGGGAACACCAGATAGCTTGGTCACTGGAGAATGACAAATATGTGAATCAAATTGTAACGTGGCTTCGTTTCATCAATTATTTACCTATAATATGGGATGGACCAGTAAAAGACTTCAAGGAGTATTTTCAAATTTAAGCAACAATAAAAGAAAATGAATATTGGCATTTGAAGTAAGCACCACAAGATTGATCTTTTTGGACACAGAAATATTCATCAAAGAAAACTTGATACAAACAACACTACATACCAAAGCCACTGCAACAAATACGATATTACACGCCATTAGTTTTCATCAAAAGAATCCAAACTGGAGCATTCCTTATGGAGAATTCATGTGGATTAAAAGAACTTGTTTGCAGGAAGAAGACTTCCAATTGCACTGTCAAAGAGCAAGCCTTAGATTTGAGCACAGAGGATACCCGAAAAACATCATACAGCAAGGATTGAGGTAGGCAAAAAATAAGAATGGAAATGAACTACTTAAAAGCGTAGCAATGAATCAGGATTCCAACAAAATATGAATGAACGCTGATTATTTGGTGACTTGCCAAATAGCAAACAAATATTACAAAAAAATTGGTACATTTTACAAATAGAAGCATTGTTTGCACAGTAAATGGGATCACACCTGACATTTACTAACAAAAGCAAAACAATCTGAAAGACAGACTAGTGCACAGGCATTAACAACAAAAATATACATTTCAAAGATTTGTTAACTCGGAAAAGCTTTTGGACATGTACACAATGTAAAGCTTGCAAAATTGGCACAACTAAGGAAAATTTTACATTGGCTGGAGACATGAAACGACAATAAATCGTCACATTACCTGAATAAGCAAATAGGTAATTTATGTGCTAACCTGTCCATGTGGTCTTAAATATACAGGGAGCACCACCTGCCAATTGTGAAAAGGAATCCTTGAACATATTCGGGTAGTAAAGTCAACCAAGAGAAGCTATTGTATGGCAAGACACATGGAAGAAAAACATAAGTTCAATACTTTCGCATTGAGTCTGTTCAGAACTGATATCTAATCTCTTTTCAGAGCATCACTCACCATCGTATAAATCAGGATGAAGAACTATATATACATTTGTAAAATCAGTAGAAATATTAGAAGGAACAGTAAAATATATATCAGAAGTAAATATCAACATGAAATCATAACACCAAAAAATTCATTTTAGGGTATCATAACCCAATGTATAATATAACAGCCACATCCACAAAAAACATATATGATAGAAGTAAGAAAACAGATCAACCAAGAACAACATAATAGCATCCAATGTCAAGGAATTTAAAACAGAACTCAATCATATACAAAAAGATTTCTAGAAGAATCAATTGACCACCTATGCAACAATATGCAATCAATGAAGTGAACAACATTAAGAATAAGGTACCAAGACAAAGTGGGCATCTTCTAAAAAAAATTATTGGAATGCAAAAACGAAGTTTAAACAACACCCCACTGGAGGGGGTGTAGCTCATATCATATATGGAAAGCTTGAGCAGCGATTATATTGCAAGAAAAAAATCTTTTTGATGGGAAAATGAATTCTTTTGCTTCTTTAGTTTGAATTCATGGATGTTAATGTCCTTTTACTTTGATCATTGAACCAAGCACTTTCACGATGTTGAGAAAGACGATCACATTAACTGTACAATTGACAGAATTAAATGAAAGAATGGTGTTCTGAAAATCACAGATAAATAAATATAGAAAAGGGGATGAGGAGTCCAAAACGTAAATTGAAATCATACTAAGATTAAAGGAATGGGAAATTAATTAAAGAAAATGAAAAAGGTGAAAAACTATATTTCCTAGGAGGGAATTTAGAATGTAATAAAAAAAAATATATATATATATATATTCACTGAAAAAACCATAGGTTTCAGACACGTTATAGTTAGAAATTAGCATTTAAAAAACCTTTGAAATTCACTGAAAAAACCATAGGTTTTAGGGACAGTTATAGTTAGTTGGACATTTCACTCGTACAAAACCATAGAAATTCCCCCGTAATAGTTAGTTCAGCTAACTATAACTCGCGCCCCCGCAATGCACTGCTGATGACGTCACATATTACATCACTCATGACAAGGTCAGTGACATCACTGATGACATCACTGATGGCATCATCCATGTGATAATTTCATGCATCTTCTCACACCCTAATATAACTTTTGATACACCCACTCTAAATTACAGACTGCCATTCTCAAAACCATAGACACTCCAACACCAAAAACTACATACCCACTCACTGATTCTTAGGTCTACACACACATCCACTCACTCACCCGTACAGTCACTCATACTTAGTCACTCAGTACAGGACTATCATATGCACTCATACACCTATATAAACACTCACACACCGCCACTCATCCATAGAGGTACTCACACACCTAGTCAGTCATGCAAAAAACTTAATCACACACCCATTTACTCACCTATACAGTTATACACACACCAGCTCACTTACTCATACAAATACTAGCACATTCTTACACTCTTATACAATCACTGATACAAGTACACACTCATCCATACAGCCACTCTCACAATCACACACTCTCACTTATAGCCATTTATATACTCCAACACACATATATACTGCCTTTCACATATGTAGTTACTCACACATGTACCACTGAGATATACATTCAATCACTAACACACCCATACACACACTCACCCACCCATACAGTCCATCACAGATGCACTCTTGAAACCATGCACCCAGTGAATCACCAACTCACACATCTATGCACAGAGTCACACACACCCCACCCACACAAACACTCAGGCACCCATACAGATACTCAGACAATCAATCAATAACCCATGTAGACACTCATGTAGCTATTCAGAAAGCCCATGCAGCCGCTTACAAACCAACAGACAGACGGATACAGACATTCACACAGTTTAGTCACTAACCCATGCATTCAGTAAGATACATTTAATCACTCACTTGTAGAGTCAGTCACTCACGTACTAAATCATCCATTCAGACACTTATACACCCACTCATTCTTCAATACGCCTTTCCCTATATATATTAAACATATTTAAACTTTACAGAAACACACAGTCACTGGATGATGTCATCAGTGATGTCATCGGTGATGTCATTTGAGATGTCATCAGTGATGTCATCAGTGATGTCACTGACCATGTCATGAGTGATGTAATATGTGACGTCATCAGCAGTGCTTTGCGGGGGCGCGAGTTATAGTTAGCTGAACTATATAACGGGGGAATTTCTATGGTTTTGTACGAGTGAAATGTCCAACTAACTATAACTGTCCCTAAAACCTATGGTTTTTTCAGTGAATTTCAAAGGTTTTTTAAATGCTAATTTCTAACTATAACGTGTCTGAAACCTATGGTTTTTTCAGTGAATTTCAAAGGTTTTTAAATGCTAATTTCTAACTATAACGTGCCTGAAACCTATGATTTTTAAGTGAATTTCAAAGGTTTTTTAAATGCTAGTTTCTAACTATGCCTACAGAGGTAGGACATGTGAAGAAAGAAGAAAAAACGCACAGAAAGAAGCAAAAGATGTGCAGAAAGAACCAACAGAGGAGCAGAAAGAGGCCTTGTTGCAAAATCATCCTGTGCCCACAACTTTTTCAGACGGGTACTGGTGGTAACTGACTCTGACTAACCAGAGCCAGTGCTATGCTAAAAGACACTTAGAATACAGTGAAAACACCTACATACACTAGGGAACACTATGCGTTGGGGTACCCCTGTGATTAGCATGACCTCCTCTGCAAGTCCCTAGTACATAATAGGGCAGGGGGATTAAAACTACCTCTTAAAACGCGCTACAGGGCGCGTTTGCACAGTGGTGAAGGGAGGGGGGGCCTGAGGTGACATGTGTGCAAACGCACCCCGTGGTGCGTTTTAAGTTGCGGGATTAAGTCCCCTTGAATTCTGAGGGTCCCTGGGGCCCAACTAGCCCCCAGGTACCTACAGTTAGGACCACAGAGCTGAGTTGCAGGGAGCGTTCCGAGGCCACGCACCTTTTTCACCTCTCTGCAACGCAACTCTGTTGTGCTTACTGAAGGTACCTGGTGGGCTAGTTGGCCCCCAGGGTCCCTCAGGATTCAAAGGGAATTAATTCCCCAACTTAAAACGCACCACAGGGCGTGTTTGCGCACATGTCACCTGAGGCCCCGCCCCCTCCCTTCACCATTGTGCAAACGCGACCCGTGGTGCGTTTTAAGTTGGGGGATTAGGTCACTTTGAATCCTGAGGGTCCCTGTAGGAGAGTAGGATCTGCTTCACATGGGTACCCCCACTTTTTGCTGATGCTTCACTGTTTTTCGACATTAGTCTGGCTGGGGCCCTGCTAATCAGAACCCCAGCCTAGCTGCTTCCTATCTAAAATGGTTTCCATGTGCCTTAGGCACATCACTGATTGGGATCTGGAGTGCCCTTATAAGTCCCTAGTATATGGTATACTATGTACCAAGGGCATAGGTACCTCAGAGGCCTGCCAGGGGCTGCAGCATGTATTATGCCACCCCTGGAAGGCCATCCAAACTGACACCACAGGTCTGCTACTGCAGCCTGGGTAAGGTAGTGCATGCACCCCTTACTGTGATATAGGTTACCTATATCACTAAATACATACACACATATAAACCTATAAGTCACTCCTAAGGCAGGCCTTATCAATCCTAAAGGCAGAGTGCATGGTTCCTATGTGAGAGGGTGCCCCTGCATGAGCAGGGCCCCTCTGCAGCGTTCGGAGACCATCTCTGATGCTGTTTGTAGTGCAGCCTGACCATATACTCTTAAGCGCATTATAACCTCGCGGTAAAATGCTAACTTTGGAATGGCTGCACCTAAACGTGTCGTGTTTGGTGTCAAACATCTTGGAATACTACCCCCCCCGCCAATTCTGGCGGCGGGGGTAGCATTCCAACCTTCTAGAGGGAAAGACATGTTAACTCTAACTAGCCCGGTAACTTCTTTCCAAAGCCCTGGCATCACAAAATGGATGCTGCTGCCACAGACACGAGTCTGGCCTCCTGCTGCTGGACGAAACTCCGGCAGGGGAGGCCTGGACAATAGGTTTCCTGTCCCAGGGAGGTGTGACCACCTCCCCAGACAGGATAATGTGTATTGGGGCTGGGCGGGAGCACCATCTGTGTGCTTTGAAGTCCTGCACTGGGGGCACATTTGGTGTCCCTGTGCATACCCCAGTTCAAACCGGATCAGGGGCTTCCAGCCCCTGCTTTGGCGCGAACTGGACAAAGGGAAAGGGGTGTAGCCACCCCTCTGCCCTGACCCACCCATAGGTGGGGCCACAGAGTAGTCCAACCCCTATCCTTAGTATAAGTATAGGAACCCAGTCCTTAGGACTTTAGATTATCCCTGGACGAAACTCTGAAACTGAATCCTGGACCTTCGACGCTCTACTCACGATTAGAGGACAGAAGAATCTCCCTTGGGGTCAAGGAGTGACTCCCCTGCTTGGCAGGCACCAAAGAAGCATCTGTCCGGTTCGCATTTCTGAAGCTCCCGTCGGACACCGAAGTCATCGCATCACCAGAGGTGGATTCTCAGACTTCCCCGAGGCTACCCTGAGTCCCCAGCAAAGCTGAGGCCCGTGGCTATCGTGGGTGACTTGAGACTGTGACCCCTGGACACCGAGCACATTTGCAAGTGCATCCTCTTCTAGGTCTCCCAAGAAGTCGTGCTTTGGGCTCCGAGTAGCCCTAGCCTCCAGCACCAACTGCACCGAAGATCACTGGCCCCCACTCCACGAGTGTCCTGTGAGCCAGATCCACGTGCGGCATCACAAGGCTCCTTCGCGGTCGCTAGCCCATTGGCTAGTAGCCCTTAACAAAGGCCAATCTTTTTCTATCTTGGCATCCTGGTTGCTCCAGGCCTGCCGTCACTTACCCTCACTGGGTGAGTTCTCCAGACCTTGCTGGTCTGCACCATCGACGATCTTCCTCTGCATTGAGACTTGCCGTTGCCAAGGCTTGTTGGGTCCAATCCGGTCGCCGATACCGCAGCACTTGACAGACATCGTGTACCAGCCCGAATCCTGCTCCTGGTTGCTGACAACGCCTCCTGGACCTCGTGGCTGAAGAGTCAAGACGACCGTCAACGCACCTGAAGCACTCGACATCGGTGGGCATCTGTCCATCGCCTTCCTGGTCACTGGCTAGTGACCCAGACTCTGTCCCCTCTGCTTTCAGGTTCTTCAGAACTCCGATCCACTCTTGGATCCACCCGGACACTTTTCACTTGGTCGCCAGCAGCACTTTGCAGCAGATCGCCATTCAAATCGACGACGAAACCCGACCCGAAAGGCACCTATGCACCCGGCTTCCCTGGGTGAGGTAACACGAGTACTCCGGTGCTCCCGTGGGTAGAGACTCTTCAAAGTCCTAGATCTCAAAGGGTTTGGTCCAAGTCCTCTTTTAAGTGTCCCTTTTCTCTAATTTCCCGATCACGACTTTCTCCATAGAAGTCAACGGCGTATCGCGGTTGTGTATTTACACTGCACGCGTCTCCCGTGGGTCCCCTGTGTCACTACCTTGGGTGGTTCCTTGTGGTCCAAGCACTTCTAGAGGCTCTAGGCCTAGTGTCTAGTTCAGTCGTGGTTCGCATACCACTTTATTGGTATATGGTTTGGTACGCCCCTAGGGCCCAAACGTGTATTTGTGCTATTACTGTGTTTAAATAACTTCTAACTTATGTACTTCGAACTCTAGCCTCATAAAGAGACTAGAGGGGTGTGTTTAGCAATAAATACATATATTTTGAATATATACCTGGTGTGGTGCTCTTTCATTTGATCACTCAAGAGATTATAGACTGGTAAAACAAGCTGCTTTACATTCCTTCAAGTCTTGGCCTGAAGGCTGCTCTCCATAGCTACCACTAGGATAGCTTTCAATAAGGTTGTCTTTAACCTATCTCCCATAAGGGGTTGTTTGGACTGGTGCAAGGTGCCCACTATAATTAGTGGACAGCATATGCCAGGCCAACTTCTCACATTGGTGTGCAGCGTGTGGGATTCCAGCTTGCTATTGTTTTACCAGATAATCTCAATTGAATTGATCAACTGAAAACCACTAAAGGTACCTAAGGTACATATAATTTAAGCTTAGAATACAGTAAGTTCTACTGAACTTAGAGTTGTGTGTTAAGGGATAGCACAACCCTTTCTACAACTCAAGAGAGTTTAGTAGGCCACACTAGAGTAGGTAGTGCATACACCACACCACACTAGTAATGTCTTTAAGGGTAGGATCTAAAGAATCCTTGCAGGAAGCCATTGAGCTTCCACCCTCCAAGTATGATACACTCCCATTCTTGGAATTGAGAGCTTTATGCAACTTGAGAAAAATAAGGACAGGCCAAAGCCCCACCACCCAACACCTCAAGGAGTTGTTGGTGGCTTATGACCTTAGTAGGCCCTTGGGGACTGAAGGGGCAGGAGCTGAGGGTGGGGCAGATGATGAGGATGGGACCAGGGGTACCAGTACCCCAGCCCCCCTCTGAAACTGGCCAGGAGGGCGACAATGGCCCTGACCTGGATAATCCAACCCCTCCTGAGGAAGATGAAGAGGAGGATCAGAATGATGCCCCCTTTGTCCCCCCAGGAAGGATTGTGAGTGTGCCCAGAAGGTCTAGATCTTCTTCTCAGGAGTCTAACCACTCTGGCACCTCAATAGGGAGCTCTGTCTCATCTCATAGGAGGGAATCCTCTCATGAGAGAAGAAAGAGGCTGGTTCTATATGAGGAAGCTCAGCTTGAACTCAAAAAGAAGCAACTAGCCATAGACAGGGAGTCCCTAGATCTCTTTAGAGAGAGAAGAAAATTGGGACTAGAGTCCCATGGTGGCAGCCATATCCCTAGAGATAGGGAAAGGTCCTATGACCATAGGAATCTGAGCAAGATTGTCCCTCCCTATCAGAATGGGGATGACATCCACAAGTGGATAACTGCTCTAGAGAGGGCCTGTAAAGTACAGAAGGTCCCTCAGGAGCAGTGGGCAGCAATCTTGTGGCTCTCCTTTGCTGACAAAGGTAGAGATAAGCTCCTCACTGTTAGAGAGGAGGATGCTGATAATTACAAGGTCTTGAAGAGTGCTCTTATTGATGGGTTTGGCCTAACCACTGAACAGTACAGGTTGAAGTTCAGAGATACCCAAAAGCACAGACTCAAGACTGGGTAGACTATGTGGATTGTTCTGCCAAGGCTCTGGAAGGCTGGTTGATGGGCAGTAAGGTGTGTGACTTCTCAGGATTGTACAATCTGATAATGAGGGAGCAGATTCTTAATAACTGTCAAAATCAGCTGTTGCATCAATACCTGGTAGACTCTGATCTGACCTCTCCCCAAGAATTGGGAAAGAAGGCAGACAAATAGGTCAGAACAAGAGTGAAGCAGAAGGTACAGAACCAAGGTGGGGAAACCAAGAAGCAAGATGCTAAAAACTCTGAAAAGGGTGGGGAGAAGGGTAAAGATCAAAAGTTTTCATCAGGCCCCCAAAAATCTTCTTCTGGTGGGGATTCACAGTCTACCAAAGGGAAAGGCCAAAGAAAACCATGGTGCAAGGTCTGTAAGCAAAAGACCCACTGGACCAGTGATTGCACCAAGTCCAAAGACTCTAGTCCAGCACCCACCAATGCCCCTAAGGCACCTGTTCCCCCTAGTACAGTTGGTGGGAGTGCTCCAGCCAAGTGTTTAGTAGGGTTCACCCTGGGTACTGAGTTGGGCTCTGACCTAGTCAGAGAACTGACTCAGGCTGTGTTAGTCTGTGATGGAGGCATGGATGTGCCTTCCTCTATGAGTCCCAGTAATCTGGGCAAGTACAGACAACAGCCTTTAATCAATGGACGTGAGGCTTTGGCATTTAGGGACACAGGGGCAAGTGTCACCATGGTGACACAAGACCTTGTGAATCCTGGGCAAGTTATACTTGGTGAAATGTACCAAGTGACCAATGCTAGCAATGTCAGAACAGACCATACTCTGGCAGTTGTTAACTTCTCCTGGGGAGGGGTAACTGGCCTTAAGAAGGTTGTGGTAAGTGCAAACCTACCAGTCGAATGCTTGCTTGGCAATGACTTAGAGACTTCTGCTTGGGCAGAAGTGGAGCTCAGGACCCATGCAGAAATGCTGGGGATCCCTGCAGATGTGTTTGCTGTGACCAGGTCACAAGCCAAAATGTCTAGCACTGAACAGGCCTTGGATTCTGGAAGAATGGACCAAGTGCCTTCCAAGAGGAGGAGTAGTAGGGTTAAGGCAGTGCCTTCCCCCTTGGCTCAGGAGGAAGATCAGTCCCTTGAGGGGGATGATCTCAGCCCTGAAGAAGGAACTGTCCCAGAGGAACTTGAACCTGACCAGGTTGAGTTCTTGGGGTCAGGGGGACCTTCTAGGGCAGATCTGAGCCAGGAGCAGCAGAGCTGCCCCTCCCTTGAACCCCTCAGACAGCAAGCTGCTGCTGAGGCTGCTGGGAAAGCTAGTGGTCCCCATACAGTGTATTGGGATGATGGACTCCTGTACTCAGAGAGTAGAGACCCCAAGCCTGGTGCTACCTGGAGGTTGGTTATACCTCTGAAGTTCAGGGGCTTCCTATTGACCCTAGCCCATGATATTCCCTTAGCAGGTCACCTGGGCCAGAACAAGACTTGGGACAGAATTGTCCCTCACTTTCACTGGCCCCACATGTCTGAAGACAGCAAGGAGTTTTGTCGCTCCTGTGTAACCTGCCAAGCCAGTGGCAAGGCAGGTGGCACTACAAAGGCCCCCTGATACCACTACCTGTGGTGGGGGTGCCCTTTGAAAGGGTAGGGATTGACATTGTTGGTCCCATGGATCCCCAAACAGCCTCTGGGCACAGGTTTATCCTGGTGGTAGTGGATCATGCCACCAGGTACCCAGAAGCTATTCCCCTCAGGACCACTACAGCACCTGTGGTGGCAAGGGCCCTCCTGGGAATCTTCTCAAGAGTGGGCTTTCCTAAGGAGGTAGTCTCAGACAGGGGTGCTAACTTCATGTCTGGGTACTTAAAAGCAATGTGGAAGGAGTGTGGAGTGACTTATAAGTTCACCACACCCTATCACCCACAATGCAATGGTTTAGTTGAGAGATTCAACAAAACCTTGAAGGGCATGATTAAAGGGCTCCCAGAAAAGCTTAGGCGTAGATGGGACATACTCTTGCCCTGCCTTTTATTCGCATATAGGGAGGTGCCTCAGAAGGGGGTTGGTTACAGCCCTTTTGAACTTCTGTTTGGCCACCCTGTGAGGGGTCCACTGTGCTTGGTGAAGGAAGGATGGGAGTTACCTCTCAAGCCCCCAAAGCAAGATATAGTGGACTATGTACTTGGTCTCCGCTCCAGGATGGCTGAGTACATGAAAAAGGCAACCAAAAACCTTGAGGCTAGCCAGGAACTTCAAAAGGCCTGGCATGACCAAAAGACTGTTCTGACTGTTTACCAGCCAGGGCAGAAGGTGTGGGTGTTGGAACAAGTGGCCCCAGCAGCTCTCCAAGACAAATGGAGTGGACCCCACACTATTGTTGAGCAGAAGGGTGAGGTTACCTACTTAGTAGACCTAGGAACACCCAGGAGTCCCCACAGGGTTCTCCATGTCAGCAGGTTAAAACCATATGTGGACAGGGCAGACATGGGCTTGCTCATGGCTACTGATGAAGGGCAGGAGGAAGAGAGTGACCCACTCCCTGACCTGCTCTCACAGAACCCTGACGATGGGTCAGTGGATGGTGTAGCCTTGGCAGGCAGCCTCACTACCCAGCAGCAAACTGATTGTAGACAGGTTCTCAATCAGTTTAGACATATGTTTTCACTGACACCCAGTCAGACACCTGGTGCACTCATGAAGTGGACACTGGGGACAGTCTGCCTATTAAAAACAAGATTTATAGGCAACCTGACCATGTCAGGGACTGTATCAGGACTGAAGTCCAGAAAATGTTGGAGTTGGGAGCTATTGAACCCTCAGATAGCCCTTGGGCTAGTCCAGTGGTCCTTGTACCAAAACCTCACACCAGTGGTGGAAAAAGAGAGATGAGGTTTTGTGTGGACTACAGGGGTCTCAATGCAGTCACTAGGACTGATGCCCATCCAATACCAAGGGCAGATGAGCTCATAGATACTTTGGCCTCAGCCAAATATCTCAGCACATTTGACTTGACAGCTGGCTACTGGCAGATCAGACTAGCTGATACTGCAAAGCCCAAAACAGCATTCTCAACCCCTAGTGGGCATTATCAATTTGTGGTGATGCCCTTTGGTCTGAAGAATGCACCTGCCACTTTCCAGAGGTTGGTGAATACAGTTCTCACAGGTCTGGAAGCCTATAGTGCAGCATATCTAGATGATATTGCTGTCTTTAGCTCCACCTGGGAGGATCACCTGGTCCACCTCAGGAATGTTTTACAGGCCCTGCAAAGGCAGGCCTGACTATCAAGGCCACTAAGTGCCAGATAGGGCAGAGTCAGGTTGTGTACCTGGGCCACCTTGTGGGTGGAGGCCAGGTTCAACCTTTGCAGAGCAAGATCCAGACTATCATGGACTGGACTGCTCCCACTACCCAGACTCAGGTGAGAGCCTTCTTAGGCCTGACTGGGTACTATAGGAGATTTGTCAAGGGGTATGGATCAATAGTGACACCCCTGAATGACTTAACTTCTAAGAAAATGCCCAAAAGGTTCAGTGGACAGTTAGCTGTCAAAAGGCATTTGATGACCTGAAGCAGGCCATGTGCACTGCTCCCATTCTACAGAGTCCTGATTACTCCAAGAAGTTCATTGTTCAAACTGATGCATCTGAATTGGGGGTAGGGGCTGTACTGTCACAATTGAATGAAGAAGGTCAGGATCAGCCAGTAGCTTTCATTAGCAGAAGGCTGACCCCTAGAGAAAGCGTTGGTCAGCCATAGAGAGGGAGGCCTTTGCTGTGGTCTGGGCTCTGAAGAAGTTGAGGCCATACTTGTTTGGTACACACTTCCTGGTTCAGACAGACCATAAGCCCCTCTTATGGCTAAAACAAATGAAGGTGAAAACCCCAAACTGCTTAGGTGGTCCATTTCCCTACAGGGGATGGACTTTACAGTGGAACATAGACCTGGGAGTAACCATGCCAATGCAGATGGACTCTCTAGATACTTCCACTTAGAACATGAAGACTTAACTGGGCAAGGTTAGTTTAATGTCCCTACGTTTGGGGGGTTGTGTAGGAGAGAAGGATCTGCTTCACATGGGTACCCCCACTTTTTGCTGATGCTTCACTGTTTTTCGACATTAGTCTGGCTGGGGCCCTGCTAATCAGAACCCCAGCCTAGCTGCTTCCTCTCTAAAATGGTTTCCATGTGCCTTAGGCACATCACTGATTGGGATCTGGAGTGCCCTTATAAGTCCCTAGTATATGGTATACTATGTACCAAGGGCATAGGTACCTCAGAGGCCTGCCAGGGGCTGCAGCATGTATTATGCCACCCCTGGAAGGCCATCCAAACTGACACCACAGGTCTGCTACTGCAGCCTGGGTAAGGTGGTGCATGCACCCCTTACTGTGATATAGGTTACCTATATCACTAAATACACTACACACATATAAACCTATAAGTCACTCCTAAGGCAGGCCTTATCAATCCTAAAGGCAGAGTGCATGGTTCCTATGTGAGAGGGTGCCCCTGCATGAGCAGGGCCCCTCTGCAGCGTTCGGAGACCATCTCTGATGCTGTTTGTAGTGCAGCCTGACCATATACTCTTAAGCGCATCATAACCTCGCGGTAAAATGCTAACTTTGGAATGGCTGCACCTAAACGTGTCGTGTTTGGTGTCAAACATCTTGGAATACTACCCCCGCCAATTCTGGCGGCGGGGGTAGCATTCCACCCTTCTAGAGGGAAAGACATGTTAACTCTAACTAGCCCGGTAACTTTTTTCCAAAGCCCTGGCATCACAAAATGGATGCTGCTGCCACAGACACGAGTCTGGCCTCCTGCTGCTGAACGAAACTCCGACAGGGGAGGCCTGGACAATAGGTTTCCTGTCCCAGGGAGGTGTGACCACCTCCCCAGACAGGATAATGTGTATTGGGGCTGGGCGGGAGCACCATCTGTGTGCTTTGAAGTCCTGCACTGGGGGCACATTTGGTGTCCCTGTGCATACCCCAGTTCAAACCGGATCAGGGCTTCCAGCCCCTGCTTTGGTGCGAACTGGACAAAGGGAAAGGGGTGTAGCCACCCCTCTGCCCTGACCCACCCATAGGGTGGGGCCACAGAGTAGTCCAACCCCTATCCTTAGTATAAGTATAGGAACCCAGTCCTTAGGACTTTAGATTATCCCTGGATGAAACTCTGAAACTGAATCCTGGACCTTCGACGCTCTACTCACGATTAGAGGACAGAAGAATCTCCCTTGGGGTCAAGGAGTGACTCCCCTGCTTGGCAGGCACCAAAGAAGCATCTGTCCGGTTCGCATTTCTGAAGCTCCCGTCGGACGCCGAAGTCATCGCATGACCAGAGGTGGATTCTCAGACTTTCCCGAGGCTACCCTGAGTCCCCAGCAAAGCTGAGGCCCGTGGCTATCGTGGGTGACTTGAGACCGTGACCCCTGGACACCGAGCACATTTGCAAGTGCATCCTCTTCTGGGTCTCCCAAGAAGTCGTGCTTTGGGCTCCGAGTAGCCCTAGCCTCCAGCACCAACTGCACTGAAGATCACTGGCCCCCACTCCATGAGTGTCCTGTGAGCCAGATCCACGTGCGGCATCACGAGGCTCCTTCGCGGTCGCTAGCCCATTGGCTAGTAGCCCTTAACGAAGGCCAATCTTTTTCTGACTTGGCATCATGATTGCTCCAGGCTTGCCCTCACTTACCCTCGCTGGGTGAGTTCCCCAGACCTTGCTGGTCTGCACCATCGACGATCTTCCTCTGCATCGAGACTTGCCGTTGCCAAGGCTTGTTGGGTCCAATCCGGTCGCCGATACCTCAGCACTCGACAGACATCGTGTACCAGCCCGAATCCTGCTCCTGGTCGCCGACAACGCCTCCTGGACCTCGTGGCTGAAGAGTCAAGATGACCGTCAACGCACCTGAAGCACTCGACATCAGTGGGCATCTGTCCATCGCCTTCCTGGTCACTGGCTAGTGACCCAGACTCTGTCCCCTCTGCTTTCAGGTTCTTCAGAACTCCGATCCACTCTTGGATCCACCCGGACACTTTTCACTTGGTCGCCAGCAGCACTTTGCAGCAGATCGCCATTCAAATCGGCAGACGAAACCCGACCCCGAAAGGCACCTATGCACCCGGCTTCCCTGGGTGAGGTAACACGAGTACTCCGGTGCTCCCGTGGGTAGAGACTCTTCAAAGTCCTAGATCTCAAAGGGTTTGGTCCAAGTCCTCTTTTAAGTGTCCCTTTTCTCTAATTTCCCGATCACGACTTTCTCCATAGAAGTCAACGGCGTATCGCGGTTGTGTATTTACACTGCACGCGTCTCCCGTGGGTCCCCTGTGTCACTACCTTGGGTGGTTCCTTGTGGTCCAAGCACTTCTAGAGGCTCTAGGCCTA
>CAWUFW010021939.1:0-107999 GCA_963921515.1 Calotriton arnoldi
GCAAACTCATTTAGGTTTAACCCTTTCGGTAAAAGCTAATCTCCAACTGGTGCTCCAAAGGAAACAGGCTGCCACTTAATGCCCATAAATCCGGACTGGATAACCAGACCTATATACAGTTAAACACAACTTCCTTGAGCAGCAACACATATAGTAATACAAATTGTCCAAGTGTTCTTTTTGATTCCAATCAGGTTTATTTCTTCACGACAAATCTTCAACATCAGATATAGTTGATATAGCCAACACGTGTTTCGTCAGATCACGATGTCATCACATCACTGACTTCATCAGGGCTATAATAAACAAACAACAACATCTAAGGTCCTATTGGTAATTCATCTCATTCCATCACCAAAACACCCTGGTGAATATGAGCACTTAATTATCATAATAAAAAGAGTCAGAATATATTTCAAACTCGAAAGAGGGGCATCCTCCATGTTAATTAATCACAAGTCTCCTAATAGAATTAGATATTAGGTGTGAACAGAAGAAACAAGTTTGTGAACAAAAAGTAAGCAGTTACGTATAGCAGAGAGGCTTTCTTTAAATATTTGGATTTTCGACCTGACATGCAAACCAATACAAATGTGTTTCATCATAGCAGACACCAGTGTAGCCATGAGAGTGCCAGTACAAATACTACTGTTTCAATAGTAAGGCTCACCTTCTCTAAATCAACATTCAAAATTCTCTGATTATACAGCTTACGCAAGTTCTCTTGTATGTATCATCAAATTGTTGGGTAAAAACCGTATCCAATTGCCTATAGATATTAAGTATTCATTGTAAAACCAAATTATTCAAATTATCATTATCGTCATAATCTGTATTTCTGTTTTCACACACTATTTATCTACACGTGCCATTTACGATCTCGAGCATGCCGTGAGAATCTAAGCCGAACTATTATTATATAACTAGTTGTCGAGAGGGAGTATTGTAAATGCCACTCCATTGTTATAAAATCTACCATACTCGGTATTGTTATTAAAAGCACAGTCACTGCTCAATTGTTTTTATATTAATGACACGTTTATCCTGAAAAGCGGCATGTGGTTTTGCAGAAACTATATACCCGGTAATATTCATAACGCTGCATTCACTAATGTGTTACCATTATTTTATTAACGCATTTTACTCCCATACGGCGGCATGAATATTAAAAATAGCCCAACCATTCTATGGTTCTTTCTTTAGTTATATTAGCTAGATCAAAGCTACTTTCTTATTATTAGACGCGTACCTCATGAGGCGGAGAGTGCTCCTTGTACAAATCCTGACGGCGTGGTGGACGAGCGCCATCTTGATTCTCGCTTATATAGCGAACAAGTTGGTATTGCTAAATTGTATCACAACTCAAAAGAGTTTTTTATATATATCTTCCTCAATAATCCATATATTTGGTACCTTTACATTTAATTATCTGTTCAAAATCAAAAAATCTTTTTTTTAATTTTTTTTATTTATTTTTATATGATTTGGACATTTATATAACTAAATCGAAAAACACTTACCACATATGGCCGCCAACAACCTCTTATTGTTAGTTGTAGGTTTTACCAAAATGGCGCTCAAGTTTTCCGGATATAATAGATCGCAAAAGTATCAATGTGCACATATCCGAAACCTATAAAAAACGATCAAACGAACTGAATAGCAGTTTAGATCGCTGGCAAATGAAGTAAAAAACTAAACGACCGTGTACTCACGGTATTATAACAGCGAATTTTTCTGAAAGGTATGCCTACGTAATATGGCCGCCATTAGCCTTCATCTCCTATAGTCATAGTATATCTACAAAATTTACCATCATAATGACTAGAATGATTTCTTTAAAATAATTTTAAAACCCTTGGCTGAAAAATTCCAAGGTTGTATATTAATTTCTCTCTTAAATGTTTTTATATAATATTCGCGTTGCAGTATCTATTATAGGGTGTGAATAATATATACATATATCAGTGTGGTCTATAGTCATATTTGACAGAGCCTAAAATTTAAAAAGCCTATCCAAAGCATATGCACTACCTCCTCTCATGGCCACTTCATTGTCATCGACGAAAAGGCACAATTACATTTCAGAAGGACGTCTCCCATTAGATCTCATGTAAAGACAATTCACATCAAACTGGTACATTATAGAAATATGAATCTAAACTTTCCGTAAACCCACACTATAAACCATCTTTCACTTCCAAAAGTGCGAATAAATGATATATTGGTCTCTAATCATTTATATCAAAATCCTGGTTAAATTGCATCATCATAAGAAGTACTGCATCTCATGATCAATATTCAGCCCTAGTTCTACCGATCTCATGATCATAATCCATTGTGCTTCACTCTGTCGTAACAGGAGCTCTCTATTGCCACCCCTAGGGTTACTTGGTACAATTTGTAGACCATGATAACGAAATTGTAAATGTTTCCCTTGTGCTGTACATTCACACATATGTTGCGCAATCGGATATCTCATATCCCTCTGTTTGATCGCTCTGAAGTGTTCCATAATCCTTTCTTTCACTGGTCTTATGGTACTTCCTATGTAATTCCTGCCACAATTACATGTAAGTACATATACAACATAATGTGTCGTACAGTCCATGTGCGTCTTAATTTCAAATTTGCGTGAATTATTGAAACTAAACTCCTTGACCTTGTCAACGGCCAATTTGCACATGGTGCAGTGTCCACATTTATAGAACCCTTTGGCTCTTGTATATAGCCAGGTCTCTTGTTTCGACACCATGGGATAGCTAGGACTCAAGGTACTCTGAATTGTATTTCCCTTTCTATATGTGATGTTAGGTCGAGATTTAACAGACTCATGTAGATCACTGTCTCCTGTAAGCAGGGACCAATGTCTATTCAGGATGTTGTATAATTTCTGTGAGTGTGGGTGATACTTAGTAACCATCCTAACCACTTTCTCCTTCTTACTCTTGTCATTATCTCCCTTATCTTTAAGGGAGTCAGCTCTATCCAATTTGCGTATCCTAGCGTCTGCTTTCTCTACCACTTCATTGTTATATCCCCGTTTAGCAAAACGAGCCTTCATATCTTCTAAATTCTCTCTAAAGGTATGTTCTTGACTACAGTTTCTGCGGGCCCTTAGCATTTCTCCATATGGAATGGAGTTGATTTGACTTCTAGGGTGTGAGCTGCCCGTATGTAAGAGGGAATTGCAGGATGTGGGTTTACGGTGCATGCGACTATGAATTCTATCCTAATATCTAATATCTAATTCTATTAAGAGACTTGTGATTAATTAACATGGAGGATGCCCCTCTTTCGAGTTTGAAATATATTCTGACTCTTTTTATTATGATTATTAAGTGCTCATATTCACCAGGGTGTTTTGGTGATGGAATGAGATGAATTACCAATAGGACCTTAGATGTTGTTTATTATAGCCCTGATGAAGTCAGTGATGTGATGACATCGTGATCTGACGAAACACGTGTTGGCTATATCAACTATATCTGATGTTGAAGATTTGTCGTGAAGAAATAAACCTGATTGGAATCAAAAAGAACACTTGGACAATTTGTATTAATATATGTGTTGCTGCTCAAGGAAGTTGTGTTTAACTGCGGTGGCTCAACTTGGTGGAGTAGGACCAGTGCTTAATTTGAGCCAGTGGTTTCTGGTGATTGGCACCGGCACTTCAGTGTCAGCACCGGTACTTATGGC
Source organism: Calotriton arnoldi (assembly GCA_963921515.1). Lineage (NCBI taxonomy): Eukaryota > Metazoa > Chordata > Amphibia > Caudata > Salamandridae > Calotriton > Calotriton arnoldi. The sequence continues at coordinate 3,700 of CAWUFW010021939.1, forward strand.
ACTCCACCACATGGTGGTGCTGTCTGTCTAATTTAGAAATGAGCAATACAGCAGTTTGTTTATTAATTCAATATACATTAAAAAGGACTAATACCTGCCACCAAGCCAACCTTGTAGTATTGGACACCAGGAATAGTCTGAATTGGGAGTGTGATGGTTATCAGTTCTGTTGGTACTGTCACTGGCAGCACTGGCAGGGGCAGTGGGTAATGCAAGCTGCAGTAGCCTCCTAATGAGGGCCCTGACACCTATTCTTTTACAAATTAAGCACTGGTAGGACTCACATCAGACAGAGTTCAGGTGCTGGGTGGTTCAAGGTGGTTGGAGCCTTTTCTCTCCCTGAGCTCTGATCAGGAGGCCAGCCAACTAGCCCTTGGAGTCACTCTGGTGGTCCTGGGTTCAAGATGCAGGTTCAGTCCTTTCACTCAGGCAACAGGGCAGCAAAGTATCAGTCCTTGCAGAGCCACCCATGAGTCCTTCAGAGTCTTCCACAGGTCAACAGATATACGGAAGAGTTGGGTCTGAGGGTCCATTATTTATAACTGGTGCCAGCTTTAAAGTAGCAGAAGGTTCTGGAGGCTTCCACCCCCGGAGGTATTTGGAACTTCCTGCCTCACTTCGCTGGCCCCCACTTTGTGAGTGTGCCCAGGCATAGCTTTTGTGATGTGCAAGTGTGGTAGGTGACAACTCTTTCCCAGAGATGGCCCATCCTGCCAACACCTATTGCCCTTTGTCTCCGTGTCTGGGAGCAATACTTGAAGACCAATTGTCAACTTCACCTAGTCATGTGACCCAGGAAGATACAGTCAGCAGGCCCCAAATGGTTAGGACAAAAGCCAACTTTCTAATGGCGGTATTTTCAGAACTGTGAATTAAAATCCAACTTTACCATCAAAGAGGGATTTAAATTACAAATCCAGAGACACCAAACTTGATATTCCTACGTGCTCCCAATTGAAATTTATCACTTATTAAATGTAATAAGTTAACCAAATGTTAGCCTATAAGAGAGGAAGGTCTTGCTGTAGTGAAAAACAAATGTAAGGGTTTTTCACTACCAGGACATATAAAAGTTAAATGAACGTGTCCAGCCTTTTAAATACACTACACCCTGCCCTATGGGCTGGTTAGGGCCTATCCTAGGGGTGATGTATATGTATTAAAAAGGAAGGTTTAGTTCTGGCAAAAGATTAATTTTGCCAGGTCGAAATGGCAGTTTAAAACTGCACACACAGACTGCTGAGGAAGGCCTGAGACATGATTAAAGAGCTACTTAGGTGGGTGGTACAATAAGTGCTACAAGGCCCACTAGTTGCATTTAATTTACAGGCCCTGTGTGCATGTGGTACCACTTTGCTAGGGACTTACAAGTAAGATAATATGCCAATTTTGTGTAAGTCAATGTTACCATGTTTAGAGGGGAGAGCACATGCACATTAGCACTGATTAGCAGTGGTAAAGTGCACAACCCTAAAGCCAACAAACACGAAATCAGCAAAAATGGAGGAGTGAGGAAAAAAGTTTGGGGTAAGACCACCCTAAGACTGTCAGGTCTAATAGTTATAATGTTAATTTCTCCATTTCACTGTGTGAATTTGGGATGCACATTATTGATGATAGTGAAAATGGAAATCCCACATAGGGACTGATTAGGAGTTTAGGTGTTAACACACCTGATAAATGACGATACTACGGGGCATGTTATTTATCGGGAGTGATAAATAACACCTATTATGAGTTTGTGGGGAATAACATGCAAATTTTTGTGCTTAATGCCCCAAAATCCACATCATACAGTAAACACCGTAGGCTTTTACCCCATGAAATTTTGTCAGGTTTGACCTGACGAAATTTAACAAAGGTTGAGGTATTTAAACCATCTGATAATTATCGAATGTGTTAAATACCTTCAAACTCGTAATACGAACCTATGCGTAAACAAGGGTTTACGCATAGGTCAGAATTAACAGACGTACTCCTAATCAGAATTAACAGACCCACCCCTATGGCTATTGGAAGCCCTTGTTTTTTTGCTATTTATGCCTTTTGTGGTTTTTTTACATGTGTAAGACTGGTTTGAGCAGAAAATATCTTTGTGGGAATAGTGAGACTAGTTGTTTCTAGGGCTGCATGCCCTGCATTAGCAACGGGTAACATTTTTCTCACATGCAACTGCTCAAGTATATTTCACATAACACACTTAATTTTGGTGAATAATGTGCAGATTTTGTGTTCAAAAGAGTTGCTGTTTTGCTCATCCCTAGCTTATAGAACCCCACATAGTTAAATAGGGTCTTGACCGTTACTGAGCTGCTTAGTGTTTGATATCAAGTTAAGCACTTATATTATATGATATTTAAACTGTATTCTGGTACTCAGAATACATTTCAAAATCAGACTTTAAATAAAAAGGCAAGCATTTAAATGCTGCCATACCTGTAAAGACCGTCAATCAGATTGGAGTCAGATTGAAATAAAAGCCCAGGACAGCCGTGTCTGGAGAGTCCTGTTGATGGCCTATAACCCCAGAAGGGGTAGTAGGCATAAGTAAGTAAGTACTTATAAGGTAGGTGAACACAACTGATAATAAGAGAAATAAAAAAATAATTATGGGTTACAGGAAATCAGGTAAAGTATTCAAAAATACAAAGAATTCGGTATTACATTATTAAAGAATGTAAAATTTGTTGTAGTAGGATCCTCTCAAACGAGCGTAGTTAAAGCACTACGTGGACTCTTCATCACACACTCAAAATCTTCAGAGTGGTTCAGTCTCTGGTGACCCCTGATTCCTGAAAGGTGAACTGTAATTTCTCCTAATGAAGTTGTTGAAGCATTTTGTCAATGCCTTTCTCAGCTTTGATTTGTGTAGTGACAAAGCCCTGGTTACCAGAACCCCAGGGCATGCATGCACACACCCCAATAGGGTGCACCCCGAGGAGAATAGTGCTGCACTTATAATGACAAATTAAAATGCATTAATCTGAGCAGTTGCTGTCATCGTTAATACAGATTTACAAACTTCTCTGTTTCAAGACAACCTTCCACAACCACCACAAGAGCTCTGAATGTCCTGAAAAAGGAGGCCTGCAGTGACATGTTGCACCCTTCTTTTTTGGGGCCTCAATATACCGATAACTGACAGAGTGCAGTGTGACTTTGCTCAGATGCTGACCCAGTGGACCCTGCTCCACTGCCAGAGGCGGTGTATGGGTTAACATGACCGCTTTTTGTAAAGACTCAAGAAACCTTCCGTTAGTTGGGCGGGGGGAGGCGGTGGGGGGTGGAAGGGGAGTGAGGTGCAGGCTTTAAATGGAGGAAGGCCAAGAGGGATTTCCTGATTACTATATGACTTGCCACCTTCAAGGTGTTACAAATTCTGAATACCCCCTCACTCTATGAAGTTTTGTTGCAATATAATGGATACAAAGGTGTACTCCAAAATATCTTCGACAGAAAGTTTGTGTGACATAGCATTGTGTCATAAATTTCATTTACAAACATAGCTTTCTATTGTAGATTTTCTTTAATTAACCCCAGTGGGGTGATATTGTTACCAATAATTTGAACACTATATTTTTGTCAAGCAATAGTTAGTCTATGATATTCTGATGCTATACTGGAGTAAATAAGCTACTGTATTTCTCCGTCTGACTAAAATCTAAGCTGGTAATGAACATCGATTTCTATCGGGACTTACATTAATCAATCCTCTAAGGGGTCCTAAAAGGCCATGCCATTTATAGTTCTAAGGGCCAAAAACACCTCTCCCATTGGAACCTATCCTTATGTAGGGTAGGTCTTGGCCTCAGGTAATACAGTAGGTTATTGTGGTCCCTTGAAACTTGATAGAATAGTTTTGCAGCCACTCTTCTCGCGTGCTAACTGAAGAACAGATGCTTGCTACTTACACTGCCCTTTTCCTTAGAAGAAGAGGACAAGATTGAGTTGGACTTGGAAAAAGATCATCAGCACATATCAATTTTGCTTTGTGATTTTTCTTGACTGAATGCTAAAGGAAAATATATTTTGACTCTGTAATGTAAAGGCCTAGCTGCCATCCATCCGCCTACTGCACCTACTCAGACACTAAGCAATGGAGTACACCGGAGGTCTTCCTTTCAACTCTTTGCGGATACGTGCTATTGAATATAACCGCAACAGAAGCACTTACGACTGTACGCCATTTCAACGCTGAGGTTAAAATATGGAGGAAATCAAAATGTTTTGAAGTAAGAGTAAAACTGCAATGAGATAATTACAGACAATGAATAGTTGATACTAATATGAAAAGATTTACTTTCACACCCCATCCAGCTAGCATTTAGTAGGACCACTGATGTGGTCTACATCTTCCTGAGTCAGGGGGCGGCCTGTGTGCTCTGAACTGAGCAAGATGAAACCACTTCTTAAGCATGGGAAGGTTCCAGATGAAAGCGCAATGGCCCTTGTTAGTACTCCATCCCTTGTTAGTACTCCTTCGCAATGACAGCCTTCGCCATGCTTCACGCAACCTTTTTCACCATGCTGGAAACCAAGGTCTGTGAAATTGGATTTAGTATTGAACCTGAACAGCTACTACGTCTTCTGGTAGTTAGGTCTATTTTATTAGTCAGTCACTACAAAAACATTATTTGACTGTGACCCAGAGGGGGTCACTTCGCGGTCTCCCATATTTGTTTCCAGTGGGGTGTTTCTGACAGTATTCGTCACACCACAGGAACTGCCCTGTGTGCTAGGAATGAAGGTAGCGCCTCGCCGGAGCGCCCATTTTCTGCACAGCAACAATTCTTCAGACTTCACTGCCTTAGTCAGGGAGATTGAAGGGCCTGGATTCTTGGGAATTTAGCGCTGCATCAGGGTATTTCTGTGCCAGGTCCTCGGAGAAAGCGTTTGCATTATTTATAATACTTTTTTCAAGGCATTCGGGAAATCGCATTGAGAGCGCGATCCGTGTTGACATACACACTGGCTTGTAGTTTCCTCCTAAAAGAGTGCTGTCCTTGACAGCGTGTTTCCATCTTTTCACTTCGGAGGTATAACTGGGGGAGAGGGCGGGAGGGGGCGTGAAATGGGTGAACTGATGGATGTGACGCTTGAAAGCGCAGCGTTCCCTAGAGGCACCTTGGCGCATTTATGGATGGCGCACTAAACATCTAACCTAACAACCACAACACATGTTCCCATACCTTTTTGTCTAGATGCTATTATTGTTAATTCATTAAAGTATGTCGTGTGTAATAGATAATGCACATTATCGTTTTCATAAATGCAATAGCTGTTGCAGACTCTGTGTTTCAAATGATTATTCTCTTAAATACTTGAACGGCAGATGTTGCTATACAATTTTTTTAAAGATGCTTCAGTCCTGCCATGTGATTAATTGTTCAGATCTGTGCACAGTTTCAGGGTCTTTGTTTAGGATTTACTAAAACCGATAAGGTAAATGGGGGGCCTGTTATTCATACCAGTTTAAAATAAAAATATGTTTTTGATAATGTATTATTTTCGTAGATCTGAATTTTTGACAATGAACAATTATGTATAGATGGATAAATTGTATCTGGATAATTGTAGGGACTGATTCTGCTAGATGTCCTGTGAAGAGGTCATAAGGTGCTTTTCACATACTTATAGCGCTATACATAACAGTCCTCCTAGAGTGGGTTCACATCACTAGCGAATGAATGTAGAGGAGTGTTTGTTTTGATTCCTGTGTTTTTCCTCTCTCTTGCTCTGGCCCAGAGGTCTCCAACCAGCAGCGCAGGAGCTCCTGGTAGCTCACCAGCTCCCTGGAAGTAGCCCGTGGAAGTTGAGCTCACCCCAGTAGGACATAGGGAGCGTCTGGTCACATTGAAGAAGGTAGTGAAGATCATTTTCAGATCCTTTGAGTAGCAGTCAACCAAACCAATAGCAGGTCTTCACACTACCAATCAGGCACACACTGTGACAGCCTGCACCAAGGCCAACTATCTACACCAGCAGCCTAGCAAAACTGCACAGAGGCTGATCATATTGCAGGCTTCGTTCTATCAATCACACTGTGTAAATGAATACTCAACCATGAAAAAATGACTGAAGGAGCAAGAGTAGAGTGTCTTGTGTATGAGGTTGCAAGGGGTGGACATTGTCGGTAATCCTATATGGGCATCAAAATTGGAATCTTAATGGCTGTGGTCATATTGGAACAGTGATACCATTCATGAGTAGCTCAGGATGATACTTACTGGTCAGAAGTAGCTCCCATCACAGAAAAGGTTGGAGATTTCCACTCTGGATCAAGGTCTGTTGAGGAAAAAGAGGTGCCATACACCTAAAATCAGTGCCTGTGGGACACAACTGCAACCACCGGCTTAAATTAAGTAATGGTTTGCACTAAGCAATACTAGGCAAGGCAGCTGCAACTGTCTGCTGGTCTCTTCATCCCATTACACTAGCAACATAAACCTCCTGCTTGTGGCATCCAAATCAGCACCAATACTTTCTCGTCACTGCCATGTTGCTATTATTTTGAAGCCTGTATTAGGTATACCTGAGGGAGCCTCTGTATTCTTTAGCTTTGTGTTTCACAACATATCACATAAGATGCTCTGGCCAGAAGTGTTCAATTTGTGCAGGCCATTACTCTCTGAAACGTGCCACCTTTACAGCCAGAAATATAAACTTCACATTATGTTTCCAAAAACATATAGAGAGTTATTCAACACAAACCTCGAAAACTGCGTCCATGACAGATTTACATCATAAACTCTATGTGAACAAGTTCCATTTTAAATCGTTATATGCACATTTTTTGTCTGGATATCGTGAAAATGTGCTGGACTTCTTGGACGGAAGTTGGACAGTCCTGGGCAAAACCTTGTTGTTTTGATCATAGCATCTTCTGAACCTTTGCCCATGGATGGGGTGACGCTTTTGAGTTAGATTATAGCTGTGAAAAATGGTAAGGCTCATGGACTCAGAAATATTAGAAGAGGGTTGTGCTCAATTTTTTATTCTTTGAATGAATGTTCATGTGATTCTGCCTGCTGTGTTTGCACGAATCATTTTGTTTTATTTTTATTACAAAAACTTTTTTGTCAGTTTTGTCAACTAAATACAAAAATGAGAATAGTGAAGAAGAAACTGTTTTTACCAGTTCTTTAAAATCTATCAAAATAACAATGTAAGACTAAAAACAGTTTCTTACACTCTATCAAGTTAACCGTGGATCACTAAGATCAGTTTGGTCAGCACAAAATAATTCCTCCACTAGACTCCTGACACTGTACGGCCAAAACCATGTATTAGTATAAATGTTGCAAGTATTAGCCCCAATTCAAGTAAATCCTCTCTTCCGCTGTTGAACCGCTAACAAGTAACACGTCATTTCAAACTGGCCATGTCCCTTTAAGCTGGAACATGCAACAGGAATGGCACCATGTTAGAAATGGGGTTTCTGGTTGGCTAAGGTATGCACCTCAGCCAGGCAGAACCCACCACTCTAGTCAGGATAAGTCAGACACACACCAAGATAACCTATGCTCACCCTCTTGTAGCCTGCACAGAGCAGGAAGGCATATCTACAAAGGCAATGTGTAAAGCATTTGTACAACCCACTCATACAGTAATATAATGAATGCACCACATAAGAGACTTCACACAAGGCTTATAAAAAATAGATCACTCTATTGTAAACATGTTAAGGCGAAAATGATATGAATCACATAAGCAGTACAATTAATGCAGGATTAAAGAAAGGCTCCTATGTTGCAAACCTCTCACAAATGACTGCATCAGGAAAAACAAAACTTGGGGCACAGGAGCACCTGCTCTCCTATTAGGTTTTATATGCTAAGTCCTGGGACACACGAAGAGACTAGAGTCACCTTCCATAGGTCAATCTCTGGTGTCGGTTCCACACCGATCTCAGGGTCTTCTACAGAGGTTTCACCCTACAATGTGGAAGAACACAAATCCTCCAAGACCTGGCGAGTCCAGAGCTCTTCGTAGCCACCTGGACTCACCACTCATTACTTCAAACACGGCAGCCCGCGAAGGAGCATGTTTTTTTTTTTCTATGGCCCCAGATAGCCCCGCAGTACCTTTGTGGTGACCCGGCCAAGCTCAGGGGACTCTGCAACTTCAGGAAATGTTGGCAGGTCTCAGGAGTGGGACCCACATTGTACACAAGAATCATGGGGTGGGGCGAGCCGGGACGAACCTAGTGTGCTTGGCCCACCCAGGGTTGCTGGGCAATACATCGAGGTCAGGCGTGCTTAGTGGCGCAGTGGCAGCTTTTTCACTTACAGCTGTAGTCTTTAATCACCACACTCTGCGGCACATACCACTAGTACACCGTGAGTCAGGGGTGCAGCACGTAGCAGTGGGGAAGCATTCTTCCAGGATCGAATTTCAGCACTCGGTTTCCCTTCTCGGTCGGCACAGATCCTGGCCACAACACAGCGCCTGGATCTGCAGCAGGGTGGAAGCGCCTGCTCTCCCCCACAACTACACAGTGATTAGAGGCAGTTCTGATCCTTGTCCAATTTTGGCTGCTGGACTCAGGAGCAACAGCGTCCCCTGGCAGAACAAAAGGAAGGAAGTCTTAGCTGATCCTAAGACCTCTTGAACAGGGGGCAAGTCAATAAGCCCTTGTAGAACACTTGATGAGGGGCCCAAAGAGGTAGCAGGCAGCAGGCCAGCACATCAAGCAAGTTGCAAAGTTGTAATCCCTCCTGCTGCCTAGCTGTCAGCAGGCATCAGGCCAACAGAGCAGAGCAGTTAGCAAAATGGTGGTCCCTCCTGTCAGCACAGCAGTCCTCTGGCAATGTGCAGATGTAGAGCCAGAAGTGTCTGGTTACAAGGCCCATGCAGTGTCTCAAAATATGGGTCAGAGCCCCAGTACCTATACTACAAAATGCCTTTGATATAGGGGTGACTTCAAAGGAACCCTCAGAAGTACACAACAATCCCTTTCAGCCCAGCCTTGGCTCTAGACGACCAGTATGATGTAAATCAGCCCTTTGTGTGAGGGAAGGACACAACCTCTTCAAATCTAAGTGTGAACTACTTCTCCCTCTCCCTGCCCAGGAAGGCTATCAGGATGCAGATGTATCCCTTGCCACACCCAGCCATTCCTGTGTTGTGGCTGTCTAGAGAGTATGCAAAAGTGTAACTGTCAGCCAGCTCAGACGTGTATTGAAGACAGATTGCAAAGCACTCAGAGTTATAAGCACAGAGAAATGCCTACTTTCTAAAAGTTTTATCAAACAAGCAATGCCACACTGACTGTTCTTTTCCAATTTTAATTCATTTGTGGCTGCTTTAATCAATAACAGCGGTCACCATTTGTTTTTTTCAATTATGTATATAAACATCATACACAAAAGTTATTGTCTCACACAGGAGATCACATACAAAATATATTCAAATGTGTTAATCCCTCCCAACGATATAAATCTCACCAACACAGTAGACAAAAACACAAATAGGACACAACCAAATATGACAACAAACTAGACAAAAAAAATTCCAGTTCAAGACAAAACAAATTATCAGTGCGCAATATTTACAAATCCAAATGAGAGCTAAAGGATGATCACAGGTATATTTCTGAATGCAATTTAACAATTAGTTCAATTGCTCTCATATCAATGGACAAGGCACCTCTGGAAGAGCCTAATTTTCAGACCCAGGGTATGATTTGTAAAAAAACACAGATTATTAACATCTAATGATACCCTGGATTACAATAATATTCTTCGAATCACATAAATAGTGATACACCGTAGGGGCACAGATGATGGTTAACGCGTTTCGAACTCTCTAAAGACTCCTTTGCAGGGTTCTCCTCAGGACATGGAACTGATGTCTATTTCTAAAAAGAAACCATAAGAATATTATTGTAATATTATTGTATTGCACCAGCCTAGCTGACCTCACCTCTCTGCACCCGAGAGACCCCGGCCTGGGTTCCTGAGAACCAACTGGGCTGCCTTGCTCCCAGGACCCTTATGAACTGAGCCCCCTCTGGGCACTCCCGTACTTGTCCCCAAGTCCCCATCTGCAGCCTGGTTTTAGGTGCTCCCCCCCTTCAGTGTTGCGTGTAGGGCTACCAACCTGACCAGCACGTCTGCACCCGGACGCCCCAGGGCAGGTAAACTCTAACTGCTAGTGGTACTTTGGACCTTACTCCCCTAGAACCGTAAGTCCTGAAGGGGATCCCCGGAAACCTACTGCAAGTATCTGTAGGCCGTATGTGTCTTTTTCTATTATAGGAAAGCATTATGTGTAAAGATGCATTTAAGTGAACATTTTACTCACCTGTTAAATTCGATATTTTAGAAAATACTTACTTGCTTAAGGAGTTCTTGGTATCAAAATGTATATTAAAATATGAGTTATTTTTCTAAATTGGTCTTGGATTTATTCTTTGAGTGTGTGTCTAATTTATTGCTTCTGTTAGTAAAACAAATGCTTAGCACTACCCTCTGATAAGCCTAAACTGCTCGCTCACACTACCATAAAAGAGAGCATTTAGTGTTATCATTTATGCCTCTGTGAACCAGTAAGGGTTGCCCTGACTCTCTGCACAATGTACCTCATTTTGGTGCACTATATAGAGAGTCAGCTCACTACACTAACATTGGTTTATACCCAATTGGCATATTTAATTTACTTATAAGCCCCTAGTAAAGTGCACTACATGTGCCAGGGCCTGTAAATGAATTATCACTAGTGGGTCTGCAGCACTGATTGTGCCACCCACTTAAGTAGCCCTTAAAACATGCCTCAGGCCTGCCATTGCAGAGCCTATGTGTTCAGTTTTAAACTGCCATTTCGACCTGGTAAAGTAAACCTTTTGCTAGGCCCAAACCTTCTTTTTTAATAGATATGTCATACCTGAGGTGGGCCCTGGACAGCCCCAGAAGCAGGGTGGAGTGTATTTATTAAGTTGGACATGTACTTTTAAGTTCTCCCTGTCTTGGAATTGAAAGACTCTTAAATTCGATTTTCACCACTGCAAGGCCCATCTCTCCCTTAGGATAACATTGGAGTTGCCTTCTTACAGTGTATATGTGTTATTTCCAAATGGGAAGAGATAACTGGTTCTTGTTTGGTGTCTTTGGAATCCAAATTTAAAATCCTAACTTATGGTGAAGTCAGATTTAAAATTATAATTCTAAAAATGCCAAATGGCAGGGGTCATATGTATATATATTCACTGAAAAAACACAAAGCTCAAAGTGACGTTCTAGTTAGGTGTAGAAAAGACATGAGCTAATGTTAAAAACTCAAAAAAACACTGAAGTACGCCAGTTATTTTAGTTAACTAACTATAGCTTGCAACCCCATCATGCAGTGCTTATGACTTCACATATTGCATAATATGTGTAGTGCAAGTGACTGGCTGACAGTGCAAGTGTTACTCATTCCACCTCATTGCATAATAAAGTACCAAGCACAGTGTAGAAAATATATTATTACACTTCTCAGAAGACTCCTTGTCACCAGTGGTACATTTTAGCATTCCTGTGCTCTTATTTCACAAATCATATTTTTCAGGTGTTTTAGTACAGTTGGTTAATTTGATATTAACTAAAACTACAACTCCCAGTATGCATTAGATTGTTGGAGAATGCTAGGAGTGGGCAAAGGTGTCAATGATGACACAGAGCCATTTGGTAAAATCAGATTTGATGCATTGACTCACATTAGCCCTATTGGGCTTGGGATCTAGGGAGTGAGGGCCTGCTAATATCGACAGGGCCCTAAACCACCGCCATTGTGTTTTCTGGAGTGTATTTCCAAGACAGACCTAAAAAGGCCATCTCAGAAAAATGAGACATATTTGATTAGGTAGAAATGAAATAACAAAGGCTACTGTGCCTGCCATATGTGAGCATGGGTGCACAGGGTTGTATAGAGCAAGAAAGACACCTATTTACTCTGTGGTGACACTCCACAATCTCCTGCAGCAACCATTGTATCAGTGGTGCAGGGAAAGGGAGGCCAAGAGTGCAGATGCCTTTTCCTGTGAATGAGGTACAGACACTGTCTTTGCAAAGGTCTCAAATGTTCTCATTTCGTACCTGAGTAATCTATCCAGCTAAGAATTTTTGCATTCTGTGATTGCTAGTCCGTTGTATCTCATTATAAAACCAGGACTACAAGTACCAGGATGCAAAGAATATATGTAGGCTATTGACACATGGGCTTGGGAAAATTGAGCGCTCTCTCTATGCCTGCCACATTGTTAATGACGTTCTTTAGTCAAAATTTGTCCCATAGGCTAAGTTCACCTTAGCAATGTGAGCAACTGACAAGCTGCATGTTTAGCACCAGTAAACTACATTTGATCAATTGGGCTATAAACATGCTTAATCTTCATGCCTTGGGCACATTTTGCAACCATGTACCTATAAGTGTGTTTCTGAATTGGAGGCAAGCATTAGTCAGCCACTACCTCACTGTACCCTGCATGTGCCACTAATTGGGAAGTTACCACTCCAATTTGATATCAAATGACGTGCCTTACCACACGCTAATGGAGTTGACATGACAGTGTAGTTCACAACTTAAAAAATATATGTTAGATGTTTAAAGTGTTATACATGTGTGTTATCGGAGGCTTGTAGATTCCGAAAAACTAAATTACATGGTAAAACACTTTATATCCATTGCAAATCTTAAGTTTCATTAAAAAAATGATGTGCTTAAGCATTGATATCACACGATGTAACGACTATTTAACGTACTAAATGTATTTGCAGCCAAGGTAGTAGTGCTCACAGCATCCTGGCGGTTAGCACAACAGTGATTATTTTTAAATAATTCTGCCATGTAAACAAGATATCATTTCCCCCAGAGAGAGACTGGGAACATCTGTCAACATAGCAGGCATCTCAGTGACAGAATAATGATATTTCTTTGAAGATAAATAATTTCTTCAAAGTGAATACGTGATAATTTTCAGACCAACTACTAATGCATTGCATGCACGTCAGGGGTTCCTGTAGCAGTTAAACATGTTATATTTGCAAGATATGAAGCAGTATCGACAAAGACAAACGTGATTACATGAAGAGAAAATGTCAGAAATATGACCGTTTTACACAAATATTTTCAAAAATATTTTTCTCTGCACTGTAATCCTGTACTTAAACTAAAATGGCTTATTCGATGTCACTTTTGTTACGTGATGTGCATTTGAACGTCTTTCTGCTGCGTATAACATCATAACTTCAAAACCTCTGCATTATAAAATAAAGTATTTTCAAAAGGATGTTTTCTGTGACATCCTGTGTGTATACTGTTGTCTAGATTTATGTTTACTGATTAATTTGTTTACCATTCATCATTTCACAGCATCAATATTGTTGCTTTTGTTAAAAAAATCGAATAACGGAAGAAAATATGCCTTACATCGCCTTGAGGGAAGCTGTATAAGAAGAATCAAGGTACCAGCTGATAGCGTTGCAACCGTGTTGAGTGTGGCAGCGATGTTGTTTAAAGTGTATCCTTGAACATGAACCCGACCGTACAGGATCGAAACCCCTCCCAAGAGGCGAGTCCTCCTCCCCCTCCCTCAACCAACTCCAACTGCGCCCATCTTACCCTTCAAAACACACCACTGGCAACGTGCTTTGATGCCTTAAAAGGTCGCAGTTTATTTAAACATCACATGGTTATGCATATCGCAATTTTCATGGTCATTCATAACATCCATGTTAACACATTTACTGTCTTTGCAATTATCTCAGTCCGTTCTTGGTCATTATATGCTCTCAGGCAAACCAATTTCTGGGGAGGTGCCCAAATGTCTGAGCCTCTGTTTCAGCGGTGCTAGGCTTCAACTTGCTACCGACTTGGTGGGTGTCAGTCAGGACCTGCCCGGGCTGCAAATGCCATCCCGCTTGCCTTCGACCCCTTCTTGGCCCCTCCCTGCTCCTCCGGGTCCCTGCTGTGTGGCATCCCAAGAACCCTGTGTGAGCATTTCATCTATCCAGCTTGAGACTGAGTTCTGACATCTTGCTCCCTCGGTACCCCTGCCGTGAGGCATCCCAAGGGCCCTGCAGGAGCATCACATCTACTCTGTCTGTGGCTGCGTGCCGTCCTTAGCTCCCTCAGTGCCCCTGCCATGAGGCATCCCAAGGACACTGTGTGAGCCTTCCATCTACCTCTAGTAATTTATCTCTTTTGTCTATCTTTCTAGGGTTTCTTCCGCATCACCTCTACCCTTGCGGCTGCGACGCCCGCCTTTTTCTGGAGTGGGTGGGTGAGATTTCTCTTTGTTTTCCACGAAGGAGGAGTGTGTGATCAGTGGGCCTTGTGCCCCTTTTTACCCCCCCTCGCCGCTCAACAGCTCGCCCCCTGATTGGGGGGGCTGTAGCTTGCCCTGGGGTGACCAATCATGGTCGCCCCATTTCACAGGCTTTTGCAACTAGGAGCGGGGGGGCTTCCTGCCTACGGGCGGCGTTTGTCCCAGGCCCCCATTGGGTCCGGTTCTGCCTTCCACGGCCCGGGCTCCAACCCCTCCCAAGAGGCGAGTCCTCCACCCCTCCCTCAACCAACTCCAACTGCGTCCATCTTACCCTTTAAAGCACACCACTGACAACGTGCTTTGGTGCCTTAAAAGGTTGCAGTTTATTTAAACATCACATGGTTATACATATCGCAATTTTCATGGTCATTCATAACATCCATGTTAACACATTTACTGTCTTTTCAATTATCTCAGTCCATTCTTGGTCATTATATGCTCTCAGACAAACCAATTTCTGGGGAGGCTCCCAAATGTCTGGGCCTCTGTTTCAGCGGTGCTAGGCTTCAACTTGCTACCGACTTGGTGGGTGTCCATCAGGACCTGCCTGGGCTGCAAGTGCCGTCCCGCTTGCCTCCAACCCCTTCTTGGGCCCTGCGGGAGCATAACATCTACTCTGTCTGTGGCTGTGTGCCGTTCTTAGCTCCCTCAGTGCCCCTGCTTTGAGGCATCCCAGGACACTGTGTGAGCCTTCCATCTACCTATAGTAATGTATCTCTTTTGTCTATCTTTCTAGGGTTTCTTCCGCCATGCTACCTATGGTTTCATGATCGGAGGGAGCTCCCCCCTGTCCCGCTACCCCCTTCTATTTTCTATGCGAAACCCATCTGTTCTAGCACCCCCACGATGTTGAGCAGGAACATGTCCATCCCCACCCCCGTCAGGTGCACCCCGTCCTCCAAGTGATAACCCGGGAAACTCAAGTTTATGAGGCCGTGTCTTATGACCCTAGCCATTGGCCCTACATATCTTTGCCATGGTGATATTCAGTTTGCGTCTGTTGCCCAGCATCTTCTCTAACTCAGGTCCACCCATGCCCATGCCTCTTCTGGCACCGGGGACATCCTTTGGTCCGTGTCCGGGGCGAACTCTCGGAATTTTGCCCACTGAAAACGAGAAATGTCATCCACAATTGAGTTGTCTACCCCTGGGATGTGTCGTGCCCTAAGCGCAATGTTTGCCCTCAGCTGACAGTCAACTAGTCGTCGCAGCAGGCTGACCACCGCCGGACATTTCGATGTCCCCGTATTGATTGCCTGCACCACTGCGTGGTTGTCAGACCATAGCATTATCTGTCTGTTTGCCAGCTGTTGTGACAAAATGTGGAATGCCACCACCAACCATGGGGAACAACTCCAGTAAGGAGATGTTGGCAGTGACCCCTGCCTTTTGCCAGCTTGCTGTCCAGGCCCCTACCGTCCATGCTGTCCCTAGGATGGCCCCAAAGCCGAAGCCCCCGACCTCGTCCGTGTAAAGCTCGAGCTGGTTTGCCTGCACCCAAGGCTCACACCACATTTGGGTGCCATTGAAATTGGTCAGGAAGTTTTCCCACTGCCCCAGGTCCTCTTTTTCCCCTTGCATCAGGTGGCCCCTGTGGTTCCTCTGTGTCATGCCCCTGGTCATCCAAGCCAATCGTCTTGCAAAGGCGCGCCCCGGGAGGATTACACTTGTGGCGAAATTCAATTTTCCCAGCAGCTGCTGCACTTCGCCTAGCGTCGCCTTCTTTGGTGCCTCAATATACCAATAATCTCTCTTAGCTCCGCCACCTTTTCGGGCAGCAATTTGCATGTCCCGGCCACCGAGTCCAGCTCTATCCCGAGGAAAGACAGTTTTGTGGCCGGGCCCTCTGTCTTGTCTTGAGCTAGGGGGATTCCTAATTCCCGGGCCAGCTCTATGAAGCTTTGAAGGAGGTTGCCGCATTCCCATGTACCTGCCCTGCCGATAAAGAGGAAGTCATCTAAGTAATGGACCTGTCCTCCCACCGGGGCGCGTGTTCCTAGTTCCCACTCCAGGAATCCGCTAAAGGCCTCAAAGTATGCTCAGGATATTAAGCAACCCATCGGCAAGCATTTGTCATAGTAGTACTGACCATGTGTGTCGTGAACCCTTCCATGTCCTGACAGTCCCATTCAATCACTGGCCATGACTGCATCTTTTCCCTGAAGCCCTCATCGTATCTCAACCATGCATCCCCCAGATATTTTTGCTGTGCCTCGTGCACCTTTTGCTCATATAAAATAAGTGCTGTGGCACTCTGGGGGAACTGTTCAAAGAAAACACAGGCCAGGGTCCTGAATGCTCTCAGCCAATTTTCCAGTGACCGCTCTACCCTGGGTTTCACGAGGGGGGAGTGTGTGATCAGTGGGCCTTGTGCCCCTTTATATCCCCCGTCGCCGCTCAACAACTCGCCCCCGGATTGGGAGGGCTGTAGCTTGCGCTTGGGCGACCAATCCTGGTCGCCCCATTTCGCGGGCTTTTGCAACTAGGAGCGGGGGGAGCTTCCTTCCTCCGGGCGGCATTTGTCCCGGGCCCCCATTGGGTCCGGCTTCACCTTTCCCTGCCCGGGCTCCATGATGCACTTAGTTGGAAGTTCACCCCGTATGTCCTCAGTTATCCACCTTTAAGGAACCATTTAATGTTTCAAATATTATCAGTCCTTAGTGGCCAAATAATCCAATTTGAAGCTATTGTCATGATGAAAACTATTCTGGCATTACGGCAATAATAAATTCTGTGACCCAAAAAGAAACTCGAATGTGCCTGGCAGAATCCTGCCTCTTACAAATCACGATGGTCATGCACAGCCCACTTTTGGCCCATAATTTTCCTGTGCCTAACTTGCACTGCGGCTGTGCTTTGCACAGATCTGATTCCTCTTGAAGGTCTATGGGGAAATAATATGATTGGACAATCTTCCTTCTGTAAATTGTTTAAGGTGCTGCATTTAGCGCAACTCTGTTGTCAGGGCCGCAGGAAGGTAGGTAAAGCAGAAGCAGTGGTCATAGACGTTATGTCCATATTTAAGGGCTGACTTAGAGTTTGGGGGGTGGCCATTACCTCCACCACCCTTGCAGACCAATGTTAATAATTAGAGATCATCGCTGTCCCAGCAGTGATCTCTGTGCCTGCAGAGGAACTGCCATCATGACATCTTTCAGGAGGCTGAACACCAAATGTTTTTGTCAAAACTCCCAAAGCAGGTGTTTAGTATTAAAAAACAAAAAAAAATAATGAATACTCTCTGAGAGTTTTGTCACAGTATGTGGTTAATTTGTTTTCTGTTTGAAACCACCAGGATTTTCCTGCCGGTGATGGACAAGAAAAAATACATCAGACCGTCTGCTTTTATTAGGGCATCTGATGTACTCAATCCTATGTCCAATACTCCTTCGGCCCATCAGAGTAAGTTTTAGATGGTGGAGCGACAGGATATACTGCTGTCATAAAGATGATGGCCCACCTGACTTTAAATAGAGCGGTCAGACCGTCAGTTTGGCGATAGGATATTCTGACACATTCTATATTGGATCCATAGGTATGATTATGAGGTTAAAAGTAGTTATGGAGGATGCAACTGCGGAACATGTGCAAACAGGATTCCACAGCTTTGAATATATTGAACAGGAGCCACTGGTGAATAGAGGAATCTTTAACACAAAAGCTCCAGGTAGAAAACTTTCAATCCGGCATTTATTGCATGTTGTAAATTCGATGACTGCTACTGGTCCCTTTTCATGAAGGTTTTCCTCTTTTGCTATTGCTGATGCTTACACAGAAACAGTGGATAATGCCAAAGTGGTAATGCTCTCCACCAACTTGGATAGCATTCGGTGGAGCTTGTACAGCAGTTCTTTTTTTTGGAGGGGTGGGGGTGGTGGAAAGTCAAATTTCCTGAGCAAAGCAAGAAACTGATGCAATCTGGGCAGTTTGTTCTTTTCTGGGACATGTGTGTCTGAATTCCTTCTACATGGCTATAAGGCTTGTGCAATGGTGAGTAGCCTAACAAGATAAATCTACCCACAGTGCATTAACCGTCCACAACGCAGCTTCCTCTCCTATTATTCATTGACATTAAGCTTGCCTTTGACCATGTACAGCGGTCCACAACCTTTTGGCCAGATTTGCACTATAGAAATACTATAGACATATACCATATACATACAAATGGCAATGCTTGTAATCAGTTGAAGGGAATGAATTCCTAAACCAATTCCTGGCTGTCCTTTGCTGAAAGAGTATGATACCATAATATCATTGTCAGAGTATAGCTTGACTTAAATATCATTTGCAAAACTATCGTACCATTGGAGATAATACTAAAATATCTGCACCCAAAGGGAAAAAACTTAAAAATCATATTTAGGCCACTATTTATGCCACACAAATTTTCATAAAATAGCATTCTGAAATACAACTTTCCGAACCATGTCCCCTTTTACCACAAAGTGATATACACCAAGGACTGTGAGTGTTAAATTCAGGCCAGGGAACATTCACTGTCAAATTCCAAAAATGACAGATTTCTTACCTTGAAGCAAAAACCTGTGAGCCATTTAGCTTCAGTTCCTAAAATAAGGCTTTTTCTGCTTCACTGAAAGTAATGTAATCCAAAGTCTGACTGCTGAATTCAGGTCATGGAGCGTTTATTGATTACTTGCACTAATTCCCAAAGGAGGCAGATGTCTCTCCAGGAGAGCAAAACCTGTTTCTCAACCAGCATCACTGCCTCTGGGACAACAAAGACTCTTCCCACCTGCCTGGAGAGCACCAGACAGGAACCTCCCACAGATCTACATGCCAATGAGTGCAGCAGAATTATTGGATTATAGTGAGAGGTGCTGCTCTGTATATCATATCTCCTAATAATGTCCTGGTGTTTGGCCATGAAATAGATGACTTTCTTCCCTTAAAATGATCCATTGTGGTGGAAAGGACATTGAGTCAGGGTTGTGGGTACTTCGCTCCAGACGTTCATCCCCGTTTTATAATTAAATTTTACTCAATACATTGGCTTGTTGTTTGTGTATTGCAGTGAGCATGTAACAGATAGTTACTTTTAGCTTTCAAAATCTATTCTTAGAAATAGGTTACATTAAACAGTTTTTCACATTTTGTAGTTTTATTCCCAAATGTACATTGCACCCATAATTAATATTCTGTTTGGCACTTTTTAAATGTTAAGAATGAACAAGCATGCAAATTTATTAAAGGCTTTGGCTATAGACCAAAATATAACGTATCACATTTTTGGCAAAACCAAAATAAACAACAGTTTTCGGTATGGTGAGAGATCTTACAGATTGTCACCTCTCCACACATAACATAATAGATCTGTTCTACATATTTCTGTCTTTTCACCATTAATTCTCTTCACAGTCTCACTAAAATGCATAAATGCCCATGATATGTCTGCTTTAATTTTAAAGTCCTGCTTGAGTATTAATCAGTTGAAATAGATTCACTGAAACTTCCTAAATGAAAACAAGGAAGTTCCTACTCCCCACTAGTCCTGATGGCATCTGCATCATATTATATTTTAAGATCATTCGATATTCACTGCCCTTTTGAAAACCGATTATAATGTGCAATTGATTACATTACATGATTACATGACCTTGCATATGTTAAGCTATTCAGACACAAGTTTTGAACCAAGCAGCTCAACCTAGATATAAGTCAATGTCATTTTCCCAATCACAACAGAAAGTACTACCTCTAAATGATTAAATTCACTAAATTTAAAACTCTTCATTGACAATGTAGTACTGTCAGTGAGTTCTTATTTATAAGAAACATTTTCCTATTTCATATTTGATAAATGTTTATCATAATTACATCTAAATACTCCAAAGTGGATTTAATTAAAAGATGAGTCTTTTGTTACTTCAAAAAATTATGTTCATCCACATTGGCATACTGGAAGTCAAACCTGGATCCCCAAAGTTCAAGCAGTCAGATTTTGCCCTCTGGTCTAGTGACAATAGTAAAAAGGGCAAGTAATAATGGATAATCTGTCAATAATTTATTGAGATCCATATTTCATTTCTTGGTTTCAAACAAGTACAAGATGTGGTGTAATCATAAACTTCTTTAAATACCTCAGATTATATGCAGCATATTCAGTGTTGATATCCTGGGTTTGAACCTAAATTCAGGCTCACTTCCTATGGTATATTACTACTGTTCTATTGAATATTAAACCATAATGATCATTGTTAGTCTGATTTACTCAAAATCATGTTCCACAAGAGCAAAACACATTGCTGCATTTTCATATATAGTTCTGTCAACGAACAGAATTAATGCACATCATACATAACTAAATAACATTTCTGTGGGGTTATCCTTATTGAGTTATTATAGGAAAACATGTAGTTCCCTATCAATGATTAATCCATTCCTAAGTACATGCATCTTCCACACTCTATCTAACTTTTGTTCTTTGTTTTCTCTTCCTCATTTCTCTGGTTTATGTTGTATTCTTATAAATATTTTACCCTTGATATCTACAGTGGCATTCCGAGTCAATATAATATACTCTATTGAGTAAGTAAACTTTCCTTAGGTGATTTCAGTGCATCCAAACTGTTCCTAATGTTAAAATAACGTTTATCAACACTCCACAGTCTCTCTTAACTTTTGTTCTCTGTTTTCTCTTCGTAATTTCTCTGGTTTATGTTGTATACTTATAAATATTTTACCCTTGATATCAATAGTGGCATACCGAGTCAATATAATATACTCTATTGAGTAACTGAACTTTCCATAGGTGATTTCAGTGCATCCAAACGGTTCTCAATGTTAAAATAACATTTATCAACATTGTTTTTTTTCTGTAAAATAGTAAAACTTGACATTGACTTATTAAAGACTTATCCATATGTTATTACTCTCAGTCCTGCACCTGCTAAGGCCTACTTTTTTCCATCAGGCCACCGCCACCGCCCTTGCTCCATGTGGGTCTGTTAATTCCATAAATAAGTTGGATGCATGTCTTGCTAATGAATATCTTTCAGGAAAAGGCTTGGCAAATTTGTGTTGCTCTTACATCACCTACGAAAGATTAGGTCCTATGGGTTTATAAGAAATGTGCTAATTTCTTTCCTTAGATCTACTGCCATACATCAATTTAAGATTTTATTTTCACTGCTTATAGTAAGTTTTCACTTAATCTGGAAACCAAAGGGCACATGAATAGTCACAGCAACCATCTTCTAACATGTCATTATAATAACTATAACGTGCTTTGCTGTTGTTAAGAAACAAACAATGATGCTCATGGCCAACACTTAAAAATGTAAGTCATACACCATCCAAGTTAATGATATAATAGGAAATTGTAAGAAATCACAACAGAAAATGGATAGGTTTTAAGCTGTATTTGAAACAATGTAGACCAAGTATTTGTGAGGAAGTCACAGGTCTAGAGGAGTGAGATAATAGATTCTTCAGGTACAATATCGCCACCATTACTGCACCTGGAGTAAGCTGATCACAGGCATAAATGAACCAAAACCCTCCGAAGGTGTCCCTATCCTATCATTTTGTAAATTAGGAAAGGTCAAGGCAAAATATCTGCAGGAGGTGGCAGGGTGTGCTCTTAACACCATAGAGCCAATCAAGAGCTAATGATTGTCATAGCAAGATCAATTTTATTGCACGGCACAGTGGGCAATATTGTGCATAATCCTCTTTATTGCCACACACACAGTAGCAACAACTAGAACTTTAAAGTCCCGGAGGCAAATGCAGTAGATGCATTCCTGCAGCATTGGGGAATGACTGCAATTATGCATTTCCCCCATTTTCAATGATGCAGAGAGTGTTAATGAAAGCGAGAAAAGTACAGGCAGAAATATTATTGGTGGCTCAATTTCTGCCTTCACAAGTATGGTTTCCAGATGTGATGAGTTTGCTGACAGACGATCCAGTACTTCTACTGGTAGTGTGAAGTTGTAAGTGAATCCAGTGGGAGAATGCCATTATTTGGTACAAAGGGGTCAACTCAGTTGATGATTTGAATGATTTCAGGAGAGTATGGCAAGTGCCAGGCTTATTGTCAGAGGCTACGATGCTCATCAAGCATTCATGGGCTCTGGGTACAACAAAGGCTTTTAGATTGGCATGGAAGAGATGGATATGTTGGTGTGCAGGGGGGGATTTGGATCCCATTTCAGCTTCTGTGGGGAATGTTGTCAACTATTTGACAGAGGTATTTTTAGGAGGAAGTTCCTACAGTACAGCCAATTTAAGCAGGTCTGCTATTTCAGCAGGCCATGAGTTAGTGGATGGATAACCAGTAGGTCAACATGATCTGGGAAAGAAATTGAAGGTGCCGCCAGATCCAAAGTATTCCTCTCTTTGGGATGTTGATGTTGTGTTGAAGGAATTGTCTAATTGGAGTGGCAATGAACTTCTATCTTTGATGGATTTGACGTTAAAAATATGCTACTTTGTTTAATATCTGTCAGACGAGAGTCAGATATATAAGCTTTTGAAGTGTCTGCTTGGAGTTATGTTCCAGAGTGTGTGTGTTTTTTTATTAAATAGCAGAACTAAAAGTATGTCTAACACTATTTTCTTATCTGAATATGGAAAAAAATTAAAAACTGGGTGTAGTAAAGTGTTTGAAGGAGTATGAAAGACGGACTGAGAGTTTGAGAAAACAGGATGATTCTTTATTGCTGATTTCTTTTAGGTGTCCTTCTGAGCCATTTTCATGTCCTACTCTGGCAAGATGGGTTAAAGAGGTTATGAAGAAAAGAGGAATTGATATATATCTAGGCTTGGGGCACACTCAGCAAGAGGTGCTAAACTTCAAAGCATTTATGGTGGGTGGAAATCTTAGAAACATTCTTGCCTCAGTGGATTGTTCAACAGACTCTGTGTTTAATTTTTAAAATGTTAAACCTTTAGAGTGCACTGATTTGAATGTTATGGCAAGGATTTGAACATGCATAATATTGACATCCGTGCCTTGCCATAAAATTCAGTTTTTCTAAGGCAGGGGTGGGTAGAAAATCATGATTTTTCCAAAGACACAGAGGCTAATATTATCCCTCCCAAATATTTAACACACCCTTAAACTATACATTTTATAATTACACAAAATGGGTGAGGATAATCTAAGACGTTCATGTGCTGTGGCAAGTTGCCTGCAAGAAGACAAAACTTTACTTGGTGGTTCTTATTCAACAAAGGGACTTGGTTTGTTCACAGCAAAAAGAAGAAAAATGTCTGCTTGTTGGGGACATTTATACTCATTTAGAATGTTGTTGGGATTGCAATTCTAAAAGTTGATGTTCTAGTTGTTGCTGCTGTGTTTGTGTCAATAAAGAGGATTATACATAATATTAGCCTCTGTGTCTTTAATAAAATCATGATTTTCTACCCACTTCTGCTGTTGAAAATCGGAATTACACAAGCAAGATATGAGCAATAACTATAAACTAATTTGAGTCAAAAAGCAATAATACCACATATAGGATAAAATGGATACATGTAGAATGAGATTAAATAATTGTTTAATTAACAAGCCTGTTAATGCCTCTGGCTCTAGAAATTTTTTTCAAGTAAGGAAAGAAGTCTTTAGTGGGATAAGAATCCAGGGGTTTAGACAAGCTTGAAGTGAACAATTGGGCTGCAAATAGTGAGCCTACTGGGTAAAGTTAACTATGAACGTAGTATTTTTCATAGAACAAATTCACTCAGGAAAGAGCGAGTCATAGACGTTTTAGGAAGAAGAATGAACGTCTTCAGTCACAATGCATAAACGTGAGTGAAATTATACTAGCAGGACAGAGCTGGGCCAAAGAAAGATACAAGTTCTTTCCATCTGGTTAGTGGTTGTATTTGAGCATTCTTTGGAGTGGTCCATTTTGCAGGTTGACATTAAGATAATTATATTCAGATCAATGTTTGCATTAACTTAACCTCATGATTTATTAACTCCTTATCTACACGTTTACTTCTTTCTTTTTCTTTTAATTCTGGGAACATAATAGAGTAACACATTTAAAAAATTGGATCATGAGCTGAGGGAGCTGGATGCATTATAAAACCTTGCTTTGTAAGAGGAGTGTTTTAGTTGATTTGGACAGATGTTGAAGCATCCATTTGGTGTAAAGATAGTGTATTGATCTTCTTCATGCAAATGGTAATCAAGCAATTTTAATGGTACGCAATCATTGCCACCTATTGCAAATAATAATAACTGACACAGTTGTTCAATTTTTTACTTTCTTTCAGTTCAGTGACCATCAAGTTTTTAGCTGAGAGGACACTTAGTATGGATTATTTTGAGTCTTCAGCTAGAGTATCTCACATGTGCTTTATTAAAAATAAATGTATTCTTACAACTCATGTTGCTCAAGAATGTCTGAGCCTGTAGAGCTAAGAGGAGATTGCGGACACCAGACACAGTGTTTATTTTCTATTTGGCTTTGGTTCTTCTCTTCTGTCACTGGGCAGGTTCCAGAGACAAGAGAGCACATGTTGACTCTTTACTGCATTAAAGATTAACTATCTTTTTAATCTGCTTGAATTGGATCAATACTTTTCTAAAGACTGAAGTTCAATGCAAGCTTAGCCTGACTGGGCTCTACCCACTGCACCACTAAATGCCACCCTGCTTGAACCTGCACGTATTCCCCTGCAGCATTTACACTATGCCCCCTCCCTGCAGATTCTCTATCAATCAATCAGTCAAGCAGTGGGTTTATATAGTGTGACTAATCACCTGAGAGCGTATCCAGGCACTTGAGGGTCATGATGGTTCAGGTGACTCATTCGATCAGCTAGGTCTTAAGTGCTCTCCGGAATTCCAGTAGAGAGGAGTAGGTCTGTAGCTGCAGTGGGAGTTCATTACAGGTTTTCGCTGTGATGTATGAGAAGGTGCGTCCTCCGCTGTTGCTTCGGTGGATGCGAGGAGTGTGGGCGATTGAGAGTAAGGCAGAGCATTGCTGTCTGATAGGATGGTGGAGGTTCAGGCGGTGGTCCTTGGTTGTTCAGTGTTTTGTAGGTGTGGGTAATCAGCTTGAATTGGCATCTCTTCTGTATAGGGAGCCACAGTAGATTTTTCTGAGGTAGGGGGGTGATGTGGGTTCATCTAGGGAGGTCGAGGATGAGTCTTGCAGCGGAGTACTCTATGGTCTGAAGTCTCTGCAGAAGATGTGTGGTGATCCCAGTGTAAAATGTGTTACCATAGTCTAAGCTGCTGGTGATCACAGCCTGAGTGGCGGTACCTTTGCTGTTCAGGGGGAGCCATTTGAAGATGTTTCATAACATACAAAGTGTGAGAATGCAGGCAGAGGAGACTGTGTTGATCTGGGTCTTCATGGTCAGTTTGCTGTCCTGGATTACGCTGAGGTTTCTGGCTTGGGCGGTCGGTTTGGGTGATGGTCTAGGCCTGGGCGTAAAATTTCGCTCCACTTACAGAGTTGGCAGAGTTTTTCCCACTCTGCACTTGGGGTAGAGCGTGGAGTTATGAAAAACTCCACGTAGTGATGCGGAGATTAGTTTTTCCTCTCTCAATCTTGTCAACATTAAATTGGCTAGTGCGAGCAAGGAAAATCGTACGCTAGACCACTTCCCGGTGAGATTTCTCATACGTGGGCGGTCGCAGCAAGTCGCTAACGCTTGCGTTGAGAAACCTGACAATCGCGATGAGGAAGCTACCACTCGAGTACAACATCTACTCAAGCAGCAGAAACAAGCAGCGCCCTTTTGAGCTGCACGTGGTGCCATTTGTGCTGGTTTTACTGACTGACTGACTGATATACTTGTAAAGCGTGCGATTGCCAAGGCGTCTTGCCGCTGAGGTGAGTTGATACCGATGCACAGGCATCCTTGGAGCTTAGGGGAAAAGCCAGTTCTTTACCAGTTTCCTAAAAAGAGACCTATTTGGTTGTAATCTGGTCGTAGTCGGGAGGGAATTCCAGAGTTGGGCTGCTCGATGTGAAAAGCTCTTGCCACCCTGTTAGAAATGGGATTTCTATTTGGCTAAGGCTTGCGCCAAAGCCAGGCAGAAACCACCACTCTAGTCAGGGCAAGGGAGTTACACACCCAAGATAACCCCTGCTCACCCCCTTGGTAGCTTGGCACGAGCATTCAGGACTATCCCGGAGGCAATGTGTAAAGCATTTGCGCAACACACACACACAGCAGCAACACATTAGATACACCACAAAAGGAACTCCACACAAGGTTATATAAAAATAGCCTTTGTATTGTCATAAACACATTAGAAACAGAATCACATATTTACACTGTGCCAACTGGCACGGGCAATATTCACAGGGGAATTATATACAGGACCAGGCCAATCGGGCCACGGTCAGAACCATCAGATCAGGTAAGTAAATGCAAATATAAAACACAACCAGTAACTACTGGTACTATAATGACCTAAGCATTATACTATTAGCATTAGACATAAACCCACATTAGGCCCAAACTTCATTAGCATAAACACATTACGCAAAGGGCCTCACCTGCATAAACACATTATGCAATAACCTCAAGACATCATAACATGACATTAGGCAATAAATCACATTAGGCCCAAACCTCATTAGCATAAACACATTACGCAATGGGCCTAAATCATTCTTGGCAACATTCAGAGTAGGCATAAGTACATTACGCAATCCTGTAGAGCCTGGCGCTCTACCAATGTCACCAACCTGCCCCCAGGCCAACTGGCCTTCCACAGGGGCTCAAATGCCCAATGTCCCAATGTCAGGGCGCGCTGCCAAGGCAGCGGAAAGTCAAGGGTGCGCACTCTGCGCTGGCCTAAACGATGCAGCTGCCCACTACTTGCTGGGCAGCTGGGAACATCACTGGCACTCACTGTGCCGCCTGAGCCCCTCTCTGGGACTCTCTAAAAACAAATGCCCCCAAAACGTTGCAGTTGCCTACTGTCAAGCGGGGCAACTGTAAACAATGAAAGAGGGCCAGCTCTGGGGCTCTCTACACCATCTCAGGCCATCGTTGGAGCCAAGCAGGCTCTAAAACAACCATGCCACCCGTTGGAGCCACGCAGGCTCTAAAACAAATATGCCACCCGTTGGAGCCACGCAGGCTCTAAAACAAACATGCCCATCAACGTGGGAGTGGCCCGCTCTCTGGCGGGGCCGCTCAGGCACAGACACGGTGACTGGGGGAAGCACAATGGGGGCAGGCACCGATAGTGTGCACCGACATACCCCCTCCCCCCAGCTCCATTCACCGGGACTCACTGGTGCCGCTCTCGGTGCTGGGCGGGAAGGCAGAAATGGAGCTCACACAGCTCCGTCTTCTCTGGAGCCCACGAGGCTCCGGACGTTCTGGGCTGCATGCGGGGCTCCCTTCACTAACCTGGGCGCCCCGCCTGGATGCCGGCAGCTGCTTCCCGTGTCCCGCTCCTCTTCCGGGGCACCACTGCTTCCCTCAGCTTGCCCGGAGGCGGGGTAGGCTCCCGCTCTCCATCCGGCATCGTCCAGCGCGGGGTGGGCTCCCGCCTGGATTCTCCTCCGTGTGCACCGGGGCTCCCAACAGCTCACGGGGGCCCCGCTGAGCAATCGCACACTACTCCTCTTCATTTCCGGCCGGCCGCGCTACCATTGGCGGCCTCGGTTACCTCCTTCCGTTTGGTCTCGCCCAGGGTCAGGCAACATGCCTGGCTTCCTTGCGTTGCGGTGCCTCGCGGTTTCGGGCCGCGGCGGTGATTCCTGAAGCAATGCGGGGTGGGCTCCCGCTAGTAGCACACATGCGGGGTGCGCAGACGCTCTGCAGGTAAAACGCGGGGGAATCCCTACACCGGGGATTCCCTCCTCCCCGGGCAGTTCCACGCTGCGGAGCCCTCGCGCTCCTTTTCCTTGGGGCAGACAAAACAAAAAGCGCTTCCCAGGGCGCAGGATGCCCCATGTCCCTGAAAACTAAAAAGAACAGCGCTCACTGGGCGCAGGGTGCAGCAAGAAGTCCTGAAAGTCTTGAGAAATGAAGGGGCAATGCAGGGCCCAGGGAGGCAAGCCCTCCTGGCAGCCCCACCTGGGCCCCCAGCAGCAGCACGCCCAGCAGGATCAGCACCAAAGTACAGAACAACTTCATGGGGTCACAGCCCCCTCTTTTATACACCCTTTCTCCTTTGTGCCAAGGTGCAGGGTTTGGAGAACCAGATACAACTGGTTATGGGGGGATTTGGAGCACTTTGTTTTGGGCAAGCTCCTCTTCCCTTTCAGAGTGTAGGCTAGGGACATCAGACGCACCACAGGAGGTGGAGCCAGCATTGTAGAGGGAAGGCACAGCCCTATTCAGGTCCCAGGTGCAACTCCTCCTTCCCATCTACATGCAGATCTCCCTATTCAGCCCTGCGCTGACTCACCCTGCCCCTCCTGGAGCCACACACACCTCCCAGCCCCTGTCACTCACAAGCCAGACATGCAATTCACATCAGGCAGGCAGACACAGAGCACACATAAATGCCAACTTCTAAAAGTGGCATTTCTACACCAGTCACAATAAATCTGCGCACACCATTGCGCAGCATTTATTCTCACAAGTTCGTACATACTAAACTCGCCCCTGCACTCCTCTCACATCAGGAATTACCATGGACACACATATCCCCCATGCATTCCTATGGGAGGGCAGGCCAATCTCACCACAAGTACACAGAGAGCGCACGCACTTTCCACTAGACCACAGTGTGAAAGTGCTCAGAGGCCTAAAATCACCAACACCAGGTTACAGACAAGGCAAAAAGTTCAGGAGTGAACCTGCCAAAAGGGCCAAGTCCAACACACCCCATCTGGCTTTTTTTTATCTTAGGGACCAGTAGCAGTCCTGTGTTGGCTGACCTAAGATTGCGTTGCGGCGAATACCAGGAAAATAAGTATTGAATGTCCATAGCTTCCCCTCCATATAGAGCCTTATGTACTAGACACAAGGCTTTAAAATCCACTCGCTGCCGGACTGGGAGCCAATGAAGCTGTTTAATACTGGCAGACGTGGGGTGATGTTTAGGGAGATCAAGCAGCACGCGAGCTGCCGCATTCTGTAAGGACTGCAATTTGGCAATCTGGCCTATATCTGTTCCCAGGTATAAGGCATTGCCATAATCAATTCTTGAAAGGACAAGAGCTCGAACAACCGTTTTCCTAAGGGTTAGTGGGATAAACGGCAGGATTTTGCGCAAAACTTTCAAAGTAAAAAAGCAGGTGGAAGATACCTGATTGATTTGCTTTGCAAACTTAAGTTTGTTATCGAACATGAATCCGAGGTTTCTGGCCTTAGTCACAGGAACAGGACAGTTCCCAGCCTCGGAGGGCCACCAAAGTTGGCTCCATACAGAAGGACTCTGCCCAAACTCAGTCTTTTCAGTATCGAGTCTTAGAAAAGTTGAGTTCAGCCAGACCATGACTGCGTTTAGACAGTTACGGAAACTGACAGCTGTAACGTCCACCCTTTGCCTGACTGATACCACTATCTGGGTATCGTCAGCATATGAGACTAAAGTGAGACCATGATCTTTTATTAGTCTAGCCAAAGGGGTGACATATATGTTAAACAGCGTCGGTGACAGAGCTGACCCCTGTAGGACTCCACACGGGAGGCATAGGTTTCCTGACTTGAGACCATCCCAGTGGATCAGCTGTTCCCTAGATGCCAAAAAGGATGTTAGTAGGGTTAGAGTTGTCTCTCTAATACCTACTGCCTTCAGCCGCCGGACAATACCGCATGATTCACAGTATCAAATGCTGCTGAGAGGTCAAGCAGGATGAGGACGGCTCTCCCCCCCCCCCCCATCCATCACCTTCCGGATCTCTTCTGTGGCCATTATCAGGGCCGACTCGGTGGAATGTCGAGATCTAAAGCCGTGTTGGGTGGGATCTAGAATGTTGTTGCCATCTAGATAGTCAGTAAGTTCCATATTCATGGCTTTTTCTAAGATTTTGGTAGGAAGTGGAAGACATGATATTGGGTGGTAGTGTTTCACATCCGTGGGATCCAAAGTGGCTTTCTTCAGGGTAGGTCTGATGTAGGCCTTTTTCCAAGACTGTGGAAAGACCCCCGAGTGGGGGATAAACTCCAGGTGCTAAAAATCAGCGCAAGCAGCATGACCTAACTCCCTCTGCCGCTTGCGGAACTTGGCGGAGTGTGGTGGAGTTTTTTCAGCACTTCGTGAAGTTCCACGCAGATATCCGCAAACTCTGCCCAGGCCTATGATGGTCCTAGATCCGAGGGCCACTAGGAGTGGTTCCAAAGGGTGATGTTGTTGCCGAAGGTCAGCACTTCCATTTTGTCAGTGTTGAGCTTCAGGCAGTTGTCCTCCATCCAGTTGATGATGCTTTTCATTTGCCTGTGGAAGTTAGTCCTTGTGTTGGCGAGATCTTCTAAGAGCGAGAAGATGAGCTGAGTGTCGTCGGCATAGGATGATGTTTAGTACTTGGGATTTGATGATGTTGGCCAAAGTGGTCAAGTAGGTATTGAAGAGGGTGGGGCTGAGGAAGGATCCTTGAGGAATACTGCAGATGATTTCCTTGGGTTCAGAGTGAATGGAAGTAGGCGGACCTTTTGCATTTTCAGGTGAGGAAGGAGGCGATCAATTTGAGGGCATTCCCTTGGATACCGATATGATGCAGTCTTCGGATCAGGGTGTGATGAGATACGATGTCAAAGGCTGCTGAGGGTTCAAGGAATCAGAGCCACTGTTTCTCCCTGGTCAAGGAGGGCTCTGATGTCATTGGTGGGCGCGATCAAAGCAGTCTCAGTGCTGTGGTTGGTGCGGGATCTAGATAGGGAGGTGTCTAGGAGAAGATTCTGCTCCAGATATTTCATGAGTTGTTAGTTGATGGTTTTCTCTAGGACTTTGGTGGGGAAAGGGAGAAGGGAGATATGGCAGTAGTTCTTGAGTTCGCTGGGGCCAGCAGAAGGTTTCTTGAGGAATGGTTTGACTTCTGCATGTTTCCAGTCTTCGGGAAAGGTGGCCATGCTGAGTGAGGAGTTGAAGAGGGTGGTGAGCTTTTGGTGCTGATTCTGTGACTTCCAAGGTTGAAAATGTGGTGCTGGCAGGGGTCAGTGGGAGCTTCTGAGTGAGCGGAGTTAATGGTGGTGGTGGTGTCCTTGGGGGTGAGCTGGTCCCATGCGGTCAGTCAGTGGTCCGTGTTGTTTTCGATGAGTGCGTGAAGGTGAAGAAAGTTTGAGGGCTTTGGCTGGGGTTCAAAGTTCTTTTGGAGTGTGGTAATCTTGTCGTGGAAAAAGTCGGCGACTCTGTCACATAGTACTTGGGAGGGGGTAATGTGGATTTCTGTAGCAGCGGGGTTGGTGAACTCTCTGACGATGTTGAGGAGCTCTTTGCTGTGTTTGGAGCTAGGGTAGTAAAGTGTTGCACCAGCCCCCTAAGCCAAAAACCTAACTAACTAAATGGGCCAATGGCATGTTAACTACTATTAAAAGTAGGAGGTGGCGTGCTTAGGCTAGAGGTTCACTCTAAGGTTAGAGCCCTGTTTTATGCTGTATCATACACCAAAATCTCATTACTGACTCAGTTCAGACAAAGGAAGCTCTCCTTCATCAAGTAGCATACTTGGTCACAAGGTGATGCTGATATGGATTGTAGACATGTTTTCTACCTGGAAATTTGTGCACTGTCAGTATACACTAGGAGCTTCACTTGATACTGCTCTAACATTTTGGACAGATAAATGCACATAAATATTGAAGAACTGTCAGGATAGGGATGAATGTTGCCTTAACCCACAGACATTGGCATATGATAATGATTCCAATGACTCTATTTAAAATTCTGACTTCAGTTGGAAAGGATACATCAGATCCAGTCCAGAACAGGAATAGTAAAGTGCACTGATCTTCTCTGCTATTCCTTCTTCCATGGAAGGGGATTACTGATTGTTAGACCTGGACCTTTTGACAGGTTTATCCCCAAACCTTTTGCCTTTTGCCTCCTAGTTTTCAAACCATGTTTTTGTTGGCAATAGGATTCTGGGCACATTACTACTGCTGATCAGTGCTAAAGTGCATATGCTCTCTGTATAAATTGTGACAATGATTGGTTATCCATAATTGGCATATTTGATTTAATGGTAAGTCCCTAGTAAAGTGCACGGTGTGTGCCATGGCCTGTAAATCAAATGCTACTAGTGGGCTTGCAGCACTAGTTGTGCCCCCCACATGAGTAGACCTGTAAATGTGTCTCAGACCTACCATTGTAGTTTCTACGTGCACAGTTGTGAACTGCCATGTTGTCCTGGCAAGTGCACCCACTTGTGAGGCCCAAACCTTCACTTTCCTTACCTGTAAGGCACCCCTAAGATAGGCCCAATGTACCCCCATGGGCAGGGTGCAGTGTATGTGGAAGGTAGGACATGTACTGGTGAGTGTGACATGTCCTGATAGTGAAATATTGTGTATTTTGTTTTTCACTATTGAAAGGCTGTCTGTCCCATAGGCTTATCATTGGGGTTGCACTGTGACATTTTTCAAGTGTAGCTTTCCATAGGGACAAGATAGGAAAATGAAGTTTAGGCTCTCTGAATTCAGAATTTATTAATGAACCGTTTGGTAAAGGTGGTTTTTAAATTCTGTGTTTGAAAATGCCACTTTTACAAAGTGGGCATTTTCTTACTTTACCATTCTGTGTGCCTCTGGCTGTTTGTGTATTCAGCGGCTGGTGTTTGAGTGACAGGAGCTGGGATGTGCATTCACTCTAGACAGTCACTAGGGGGGTTGAGGTGTGTCTTGCCTTGCATGGGTGACTCATCGCAGGGCTGAATAGATCTGGTCTGCATTTAGAGGGATGGGGGAAAGTTTGCTTGCACCTGAATAGGCTGTGTCTCCTTTTTCACAATGCTGTCTCCGCCCCCTGTGGTCATGCTGTCAATGGTTTGTACAGGGTTCAGAGACCCTGACAGAAAGAGAACAATGACAAAATGGTTTATAAGTACTACACCTAAAACTCCAGGACTTTAGGTTACTTCAAGGAACAAGAGGACTCTGCCAAGAAGAAGAGCGGATGGACTGTGTGAGGAGTGCTGCCTTGTCTGAGTGAGGGGTAGGTTGGCCTGCAGTTGCTGCTTCTGTCTGTGGTGGAGGAAAAGGACTGACTCTTTTTGACCTGCTGTGGTATCCTGCTTGGGAAGAATCTCCATGGGCTTGTGTGTGCTTGCCTCCTGTTGGAAGTCTCAGGGAAATCAAAGACTTGAAGAAGGACACATGCCATGCTTAAAAAGAACCTGCTTGGGACGAAAGCTGGAAAAGCTGTGTGAGGAGCGCTGCCCCTAATTTGTGTGGGGTAGGATGGCCTGCAGTAATTGTTCCTGCCTGGGACTCGACTGTCCCTTCATCAAGTTGCAAAAGCAGCGCGTTGTGAGAGCTTTATTTTTCAAGATAGGAGGAGCGCTTTTTGCTCTGCTCCCTGGTCAGCGCATGTTGAAAGCGCTGTTCTCAATAAGAAGCTCATCGCTGGTTGCCCCCTCCTTCCGCGCTGTACCAATGAAAACTACAGCCGGAGCTCTGCCTACCTGGCCACGTGCTGCTTGAGAACTGGCATAGGGAGCGTTTTGCCGGGCGACAGCCAGGAAAGCTACGCGGAGAAAGGAAGCCCTGGGATGGAGCCCCCGCATTGCTGGGCAATGCCAACATTACGAAGGGGTGTGGCCGGCCATCGCAGAGGACACGGAAGGCCGTGCCCCCACCAGGAAAACGACCGCGACACCAGAGTCGTCTGCGGCGGCCACCAGGAAACTGAGGCCAGGAGCCGCTAGGAGGTGGAGCAGCTCTGCTAATAGCTGTTGGGACCCGGGGAGGAGGCTCGCCAGGTGAGGCCGGGAGACCTGCGAGGGCTCAGGACCAGCGAACGTCCTGCCCCCGGGCTGAGGCTGCCAGACCTCGCTCCAGCTGCCCCGCAGTCTCGCGGGCAGCCACGTGGGGCTGTGTGTAAGGAGGGGAGGGCCCAGTGAGGCCTCCCCAGTTGCATACCTTAGGGATTTGAGCCCCTGCAATCAATCACAGCTACGCTTCACGACTGCGGGCAGCTGCTATAATACATACCTTGGGGGCACTTATTCCGTGTGGGAACATTGCAGCGTGAAACCTCGTTTGAGGCCCCCCCACCTAGAAACTGCCCACATTTTGTGAAAGCAACAATAACAAGTAGGGTATAAGTGCCTACCTCATTGTGAGGAGCACGCTGTTTTCTCCCTGCACTTTCAAACTGCTGCGTGTGGTTACAGCAGAACAGTATAAATTGTTGGAGGAGTTCAGGGAAGCTTCACCCTATATGTTCATGGTAACGTTGGGTGAGTTATGTATGACTGACTCATTGATGCTCTGCCTCTAGATACTGCATTTGTACATCCTAAACTGTAATGTTTATTACCATTGCCTTATGGCAAAGGGATTTCTGAGCCATGCCTGGTTATGACTATTGCCTAGTTGGCAAAATGAATTATGTGATTACGGTCTATGTGTTTCATGTATAATAAAAGGATATTTTTATATAACCTTGTGTGGAGTCTCTTTTTGTGGTGTGCCTAGTGTGTCACTAGGGAGTGTGTGTTGCGCAAACGCTTTACACATTGCCTCTGGGATAAGCCTGGCTGCTCTGCCAAGCTACCAAGGGGGTGAGCAGGGGTTATCTTGGGTGTGCAACTCCCTTACCCTGACTAGAGTGGTGGGTTCTGCCTGACTTAGGTGTATAACCTAGCCAACCAGAAACCCCATTTCTAACACTGATGGAATGGAATAAGGAACCACATGTTTTCTTCATTATCCTAGGGGCCTGATTTAGAGTGCAGTTGCTATGTCAGAGCAAAAAAGTATTTCACTCTATCATCCTGATGAAGTAACTGCACTACGAATTTAGAGATGTCTGCTGCCCTAGCGGACATCTCTTACATTGGCAGGAAGCTCTGTCCCTGTGGTTCCCGTCAATGCATTAAACGTGTGCTAAACGGCATTGTCAACATAACAGAGCCGTACAGCACTCTTTTGATTTCTTTTATTATTTTGGAAAACAATTCCAAAAGCTTTTTTTCTTTAATATAAAAAAATCAGTAAAACCATCGCCTTGGGAGGTTTCTCCCATGACATGGGGGGTCATCGAAATGTTTTTAATTTCACTTACCACCACATTTTGGATGGTGGTAAGTGAAAGTAAAAATTTGCCATTTGTTCACCCTCTCTAAACAAGGCAGGTGGACAAATGTCAAGACCTCTGACAGCCTGCATTCAATTGGCCATTGGAGGTTTATATCAGCGGCGGAGACAACTTTGTCTCCGCCACCAACATACTGAAGATCCGCCTGACTCTAAATGCGGCAGCTGGAATTTCAGTACGGCGGAGTCCCCTTTCCCCCACACTCTTAACCCCTTCGCTGCTTCTGTCGGCCAACGGCCTTCGCGAGCACTACCTCCGTAGTGCTGCGCACGTCCGTTGGCCGACGCGGCCCTGCCCACTTAATTAAACCGCCGCACCGCGGCAGAATTCGCGCCGCGGTTAAGCGGTTAATCATTTTCCAAGTCTCATATATTCCGTCATTTCAGTTGATATTGACTCCTTTTGACCTGTGATGTGAACTGAGAAATGTGTGTATGATTTCTCTATACTTTTTTGATGCATCAAATCTGTCTACTTCTCACTTAAAATTTTCCCTCTCTTCATTACAATTCAGGCTTCTTACTATATCCAGAACCTCCTCCCCGTAGTTCCTCAAACCATAAACTCGGCAAAACTGAATAAATCGTCGAAAACATGTAAGCAATGATCACAAGCTCCTCCTGAGTAGTCTACCTAACTATATAGGGAAATATGTAGGCAGTTTTATATAAACGCAACAAAACAGACACAATCTCCAAAGACAATGAGGCAGCTTTAACATACACCCAACAATACTGACAAACATTTCCATAAGGCTGCCAGATAGGAGAAAGTAGTGTAGTAAGACCTATTTAAAGTTATTTAACTGTATGTAATTTAACAGTTCCAACATCATTAATTTCAGAGAAAGGAGAGACAGGACAAATTCAATATTGTGTACAGTTATTCTAAGCTTCTCAAGTTTAAAATTAGTTTATTTATAGTATTGAAACCAAAACATATAAACAATTCAGGATTCACATTTGTTTCAGACAAGAAAAAGCATCAGAAATCCAATTACTATATCACATGCATATTTAAACAGCACATCTAATTTGACCTAAAATTATATAACAATGTATATAATATTTTAAAAACAATGAAATCCTTGCAACAGAAATTTTCCCTTTACAATTTCATCCTTATGAATTCTAGCATTAGAAAAAGGTTGAATTGTATAGCGGCTTATACTTCAAGGAGCTAGAAAATCGACGATGACAAGTTTGTTTACTTAGGCTCTTACATGTAACTGGTAATTAATTGTTTTAAATACGGACCAAATAATCATGGCACCGTATTGAGAAAATAGAGCGACATCAAGGTTGCGTGATCACCAAAGCGCTTTAAGCCTAAAATGTTGCAGTCCGGGGCAGGCTTCATAGGAAAGGTGTGGCCTAATGTACCACTGTTTTGTGGTTGCAGAGCCTGCGATGTGCAATATCGCAAGCTTTGCAACTGCAGAATAGTGTGGCGCAATGTACAAAAGTATCATTGTGATTTGGAAAAGTCCCTTTGTGTATTGTGACAACATTTATCTGGGAGAGCAGACCAAGGAGGCTGTTGCATCAGTGATTATAGAAATTATAGAAATAGATGATTCTTGCACGTCATATGCTCAGTGACTGATTATTGCTTTGCTCTCGATTCTGTAATGCGCTCTGATACCTCCGGGTCTAGCTAGCGCTATATAAAACCTTTAAATAAATCAATAAATCAGTGGTCGAAGTGGGGGCAATCTGAGGGGCACGACATGCCCATACTTTTTTAATTTTAGGAAAACAGTTCTCCTACTTTTTGTCAAAAGTCAACCATCATGGGATGGTTAATCCCAACAGCTGAAATGCTACAGCTGAAGTGTCATTCATGGAGCCTCCTGTGCTGTGGACCCGAAGGAGGAGAAAACAGCTAAACATGCCTTCTTGTCTGGGTGCCTGCTTCCCTGAAAAAAGTGTAAACGTGCAAAGCGGATTAATCTGCAAACATAAAGGGTGCCTGGAAGCCGGTATTGGCTTTAATTGATGGAATCATTTGAAGCTTCCTGGTGACACACATTTATTCTTTTTTAAAGGTATTGTAATGGAGCTACCAGCTAAGATGTGAAGTGTGTCCTTTCAAAAGACAGTTATAAAAAAAACTGCTCTAGGTACAGCCTGCAAAAAATCTATATTTTGTAAACACTTTTATCTTAAACCTTTTTGGCATTCTGTAGCAGCCTATCTTATATTGTGTGTAATGCAAGTTTAAAATAACGACTTACATGTTCACAGTGCGTTCTGTCACATACTGGGACCTTGTAGCACTAAACATACACAAGTCACTATTCTCCATTGCACCAATCAGGATTTGGTGCAGTGCATTAACTAATAGAGGTTTCATAATGTACGATAGTGCATTTCCCACTGATTAACATATTAATTTTCACTTAAGCTAAATGTTATTTTATTATATATCTAGTTATCGGAAGGAGTAGACCGAAAAAAGTTACAGAATAGTTTGTTTTATAGCCACGCCCACACGCTAACTCACCCTGCCCCCTACTCTGTCCCCTTGCACACAGCATCACAGTTCCCATGCTTTTTTTTAATGCACTTAGACCACTGTGTTGCATGTGCCCCACGATGTCATTATGTTATTTTTAAAAAACAGTTCTGGTCCGTGAAAGACCGGCGCTGCCGTTATAAAATATACCAGCCTTCAGGGAATGTAAATTCATCTTGAAGGTCTGCTCTCCCTTGCAGACATTTGCAGAGGGTCATACAATTACTCTTGCCTCATTAATGTTAATGAGACAGGATGCTATTTTGCCTCCTTGGCATCCATTGTGCATCGAAAGGGATAAGTATATCAGTCACATCTCAAAATGAGGTGAAGGTCTTAAACCTCTCCTGGGTTTTGTACATTAGCCCCCTAGCTTCAAGGGTGTTACTATACCTATGGGGACAGGCTTATTATTTGAAAAAATGAAAGAAACTTCATTTTCTACAAGCTAATCCATTCTCGGTCAGGCCTTATTTTTGTAATTTGTAACTCTTGCAGACTTGTAATTCATTTAGTTATCCCTCTTTGCACATATTTAATCCTCCAAAATCATTTTGCTTTCATGTCTCTCAACACTGTGTGCCAGGTAGATAATATGCAATGTTCTATAAAGGCTTAACCTCTTCCTATGATCAATATCCTGCTTATTGTTAATAGGACACTTCGTGCCAAAAACGATTGCAGTGTCGGGGAAATGTAGTCTTTGCATTGGTCTTATTCACATAAACTATGCAGACGCATCTTCAGCAGTATTCCAGTAAAAAGGAACAGTAGCAAATTATTATGGATGCTCAGGTAGTCTCCGATAATTTCACATGGCACATTCTTAACAATTGTTGAGCTGGCTTTTACGTTTAATGTGAAGTTTGTAACAAACGTTGTAGAAAAACCATTTTTTGTTGACAGTTTTCATTTTAATGAACTGTAAAGGGATAAACTTGCGCTGATTACCTTGTAAAAAATTCAAAACCGATATCAGCTTTCCTGAGCAGTACTTGTACACCATGGGCCCAATTCACAGAGATCTTGCTATAAGGTGTAACTTATTCATGCAGTACTCGATGCTTATTCAAGATTCTCAGCAGTAAGTCAGGAATACCTCCGGCTTACTCCAGGAATTTATTGTAGGTCCTTGCTGCTGGAATGATGAAAGATGTGCATGAAATCCACAAAAGAAATAAACATAAATTATAAATGGAAATGTTGAAAATCTCACATATATCCAGTACTTCTGAACCCATATTGGATACCCCTTGTCTAACTGAACCATTTCTCCTAGGAAGGTTGACAATGTGCTTGCCAATCAATGTAAAAGAAATGTGGTAAAAATAATGTAATGTAGATCAAGTTTATTAAATTAAGCTCACAGTTACCTGAAAGGCGTCCTGGCGGTAAGGAGACACATTAGTGTAGACAAAGAGACAGAAATGGCCATTACACTACTTCAAGTAGAGCCAGGTTTTCAGGGCTCTCCTAAAGGGCAATAGTTGATTGCAAGGTAGCAGGTGTACTAGTAAAGAATTCAAAAGTTTGGCCGCCACCACTGAGAAAGCATGCCAACCCAGTCTGACTCAGTCAGACCTAGGATCTATCAGAAGATTGGCAAAGGAAGATTTCAACTGGAAAGATGGAAGATATTTAATATACTTCAGTTGAAGGTGAGGTGGACCTACCTAGGGAATGGTATGAAAGACGTAGCAAAGTGAGGTGACTCATTTGGAGATCGGTAACTAGTGCAAAGTAGTCAGCACTGCAAAGCTGAAAAACTGCGGGGTCACTGAAGTGTGAGCCTGGCTGCCGTGTTTTGAATACACTGCAGTTGGATCAACCGGTGTGAGGTAGAACCCAAAAATAGAGAATTGCAATAGTCAACTAGAAATCGTAGCCGGCCTCACCTTAGGACGAGTTTGAGGGGGAAGTGCGGGAAGAATTTAACATAGCACCCATGTTAGCAGGAAGTAAGTAGATAAAAAAATGTTGGCTCTCTATTAAGGAAAGGTCTGCATCAAAATGAAATCTGATATTGCATATCTTGGCCTCTGTGGCTGAAGGAGGTTCTAATTGTCATGGCCATAAGTCAGCTGGAAGTGTTAACAGAGTCTTTCGGCCAGGTACATGAAGTTCTTCTGTCTTAACAAATTCAGTTTCTGAAATTTGTCCTTCAGCCTACCGGCCACAACTATCATACAGTCATGAACTGCCCAGCAATTGATAACAGCGCATTTATAGAATCTGTGTGTAGTCCACATGGCTCATGAACCAAATTAGCAGAGCAAGCGGCCGCACATACAGATTGAACAGTGTTGGAACTCAAAGAGAAGTCCTTATGCACAAATTGGTCTAATGGCTTAAACTTGAAACAAAAGGTGGAAGATAAACTGCCTGAGCCCAATGTTGCAAACAAGTTGTTATCCAATCCTGGGCAAGCCCACCAAACCTGACTTCCAATAACTTGTGATAGCATGGTCTATAGTATTCACAGGTCATCAAAAATATAGACCAGATTTGTCTCAGTACTAAAAATTAGCCTACAATCATATTGAGCGACATCCAAAATCTTATGCTCCTCTAAAAATGACAAAAGCTGTGTATTAATAAACTTCTCCACTGGTAAACCAAGCAAAGCGATTGGTTGGCTGGCTGCAGCCTCCAAGTGAGGGCAGCTTACTCCGGAGCACAGGGCTCACAGTTCGATTCCCGGCACAGGCGGCAGCTCAGCCCAGCACCATGTGACTCTGGGCAATAGCTCACTTAATCTTCCCGACGGCCCCCAGCGCCTCGAGACCCTTAGGGGTGATTAGTTTGCGCTTTACAAAAACTGGGTTTTTCGGGTTATTATTATGTATTAGCTAATGGTCTGTCCTGTAAAACTCACAGAATTTGTTTTTTATTGGACCCCAAGCCCGCTTTCATCATAAATAGACACCCTCCATCATTCACATCAGAAATGTATTTTTAAGCTGTAATAAAATCAAAAATCTATCCTAGTGCACAGAATATGAAAAGAAGTTACTATGAAAATAAACAAGATAGTGGCAACGATATTTTGTCAACTAGCAGAACACTGGAAATATTGCATATAACATTAGTTTAGGATTTCTCCGCTTTGGTTTCCAAGCCCCTCCCTTCCCTTGGCTAATTAAGCTTATCTTACTAACAAAGGGAGCCAGTTGTGAGTTTTTTAGATGACCTTGCTCTCGCCCTACTAGCCTACAATGTTTTGCCTCATGGACAATTTTCCCACAATTATGCATGCCGAAATGTTGCTTACTCAAACCCACAGCCTTTTGTAAATCCATCTACAGGATCAAACGTTGTAGGCAACGTTTAAAAAAATGCCTTTCCAATGGCAAGTGTGACCCAAATTTGTAATTTATGTTAAAAATAATAATCAAACAATGAAAGTTACATAAAACAGCAAATACACATAGTCCCAGGGAGCACTTTCAAGAATATTGTCTTACCGGGATCTACAATAAAAATTATCTTAAAACATCTAATTATCCCTTTTTAATAACTGGTGTTTTTTGTATGGATAAAAACAAATCTCTAGGGCACAAGGGAGATTATGACCCTGCACCCTATGACCAAGGCACATGTTGTAGCCCTTATTGGTGAATGGCCCAAAAGGGTCCGCTGGCTTTCATCAGGACTAGATCATGCCCCGATCTAAATAAAGAGGGTTATTCTGAGGAGGTTCTATTACTATACTGAACTCAGTCTAGTGCCATATCCAAGTTTGGTGGGAAAAACGAACGAATAAACAACCAAATACACACAGCATGCAAAGGAGCTACTCTCTCAACAGTTGAGGATGTCACTTCCAGTTCCTGTTGGTAAGAGAAACACACCATTTACTGTACGCCAATCAAAAGCGATATAGCTGGTCATTGCCCTAGCCTGCTTTCCCGTAGAGAGCATGCCTCACACCATGTTAAAATTGTAGCACTCGTACATGCAGACATATTGCATGGGAGAGGACAGATACACAATGATCTAAAGACTTAAATCCTAAAGGGCTTTCAGCCTCTGTGCGGTGGCAAGAAAACATGTATGTGATCACTCAGTGCAGTTCACTCCATGCGATACACTGCACCTAAAACGTGAAGCGAAGTTGTGAAGGTAAGCATGTTACTCTATGTTACCTTACCCTATTATTGAACTCTCTACTGTTACATAGGAAGGTGGGGGGACATACCCCTGTAGTCACACACTGTATAATGTATATGCCAGTATTTAGCGCGTAAATGGGTATGCATAGAGAAAAGGTAAACATCTAAGTTGCAGAATTAAATCCATGCACAAGAAATATGTGAAAAGATTATTTTGGAAATTTGTAAGATTTTCATCAAGAGAAATTAAGGAATAGTTTAAGATTCTCTATAAG
Organism: Calotriton arnoldi; assembly: GCA_963921515.1. Classification (NCBI taxonomy): domain Eukaryota; kingdom Metazoa; phylum Chordata; class Amphibia; order Caudata; family Salamandridae; genus Calotriton; species Calotriton arnoldi. Next base: position 46,066 of record CAWUFW010021939.1, read on the forward strand.
GAGTTCAACCTTCATGCAGCTTTAATGTGAAATGTTTCTACAAAATGTTAGTTATTTCCGTGATGAAATGGGTTTGAACTAATTTAGCATAACATTCTAGGCCTCTCAATGTAGACTTGGTTAGAGTTTGAATTGGGGGTTGAAGTCCCGAGTACTAGAGGATTATGGCCGTTGTTAAAGCTTGATGATCATAAATAACCTTGCCCTCTATACACTAAGTACACGATTGAGCATGTGCTACTTGCAAGACTTTTTGTTCATTCAAGAGGGAAGGGCTTTCCTCAGATAGTTCCCTTTAATGCATGAAACTTCCTTCAGGAAAAATGTGCTTCCGCATCGCACTTATTTAAAATAGAGAACCTTGATTCATATTTTGCCAAATTCATTATCATAAATGGATTACATTTTACAGCTTTTGAAATAATGAATATTTAATGTTTACTAAGCTTGGCTTGTTCTTTTATTTAATAGCTTTTTTACTTTTTGACTTGTTTGATTTATTATATTGATACTTAAATGAATTAGTATATTATAATGAGCCGAAGAATATTGCTTATTTTATGAGGATATTTTAATTGAAATACATTATCACATGTGCTGTTACTATGATTTAATTCTCTTGGTTTGGCGTAATGAATCATGATAGTGTTATTGAAAAATGAAGTCACAATTCTAGTTTATACTGTGTTTGCAAGGCTACTAATAGAAAAATAAATAACTCAAGCACAGTTTATTTGACTAAATCCACATGCAAGAAGGAGGCACGTAGGCATCCGCTGACAAAAGTACCTAATTGAAACAATGCGGAGGACACCCGTTTCAATAAGAAGTGTATGATCCAATACATCCACCAGAGGATGAGCATATATACATACATCCTAGCTGGTCACGGAGATATGTAAAATCAATTCTCTCCCCTAACCATCAAAGAGTTACATAGCAGTGTTGTGTCAACAATGGACCGGCTGCACCACATGTGAAGATATCCAGTCCGTGTTGACCTTTGTATTGCACCAAACAAATTTCCTGCCCACTATGGGGCACATAGCAGAGAACCCCCGCCCACTCACCTGAAATTAGCCAAAAAAGAGTGGTCCTGATGAAGGTAAAAGTTATTTATACCCACCGAAACGTACGTTGACCAGATTGTGGGAAACCCCCCAAGGACAACACCAAAGTGGATTAACTTGTGATTTGCTCAGTCTGCTTCTCTGTAATCGGTGTATGTCATATATGGAACAGAGGGTTTCCCACATATTTCTTTTGTGTGAGACTGTATTGATTGTGAGAGTGCGGTATGTTAGGTGAGACTGGTTGGTGTGAGGTTGACTTGCTTGGGGGTATGGATCTATATAATTAGGGTGAATGCATATGTCTTTCCATGTTTTTTATCTGTAAATAATATATTTTGTATATGTTAATTATATAAGATGCAAAATGAGATTTCTATCACAAGTTTGTACACACTTTTATAAATAGAGATCTTACAAAAAAAGGAAAAATAAGAAAATGATGAATAAAAGTTAATATTTTTTCATATTCCTGTATGGTAAGACTGATTATTGTGGCACTGCCCGTTTTGAGCCCTTTGCAGGACACTAGAAAAACGATATAGGTTTGACAGTAGTACTTTTTGATGTGATCGTTGTCCTTTTTCTCCCTGGCTCTTGGACCTAAAAAGTATTCACAGGGGGTACCTTTCTCGAGGAATTTAAATCCACAGGCTCATGCATCATGCATATATAAAAATAAGTTCATTCACCATCTGAAATAGACAACAAACGTTCCCAAGAGAATAAAACATTTTAAACTCGTGTTCTTTTATTCTGTCTTGAAAATCAGCATCGGTATGGTGGAAAGTGCATAGCACTCAGTTTGGCTAAGAAAGCACTATGCCAGGGGAAGATACTAATTAGCCCAGTACCATGAACATAAAGATAGGAGATGTCATACGATCATTGCAGTAGTCATATTACATAACTGATACACAACAGAATAAAACAAAACACTAAAGCCACCCCAATATCAGTGCTTTTCAGTGAGCGAATGATTGCATACATAGTTCACATATTCACCCACCCCACCACCAACCTCCCACTGTAGCCAAAAGGAACATGATCTTGACCAGTACCAATAGCCTTTGGCTGCCGAGCCACCCTCCTGATCCCTTCTTGGCTGGAAGCCGTGGATCCGCATGCCCTAGCAACACTCAAATATAAAACAGCACAAGAGGTGAATGCAGGTCTCAACTGTAATGTGTAGGTCCTTGGAGCTTACTTATCCAGTACCCACTAACCTCACCCTCCAAGTATGCAAGAAAGATATCGAACAACAAAAGCCATGAGATAAAACCCAATATTGTAATTGCTGACATTTATACAAACTTTAAGAATAAAATTGCAAATATTACACTTCTCTTCTTTACATTTTATCAAGAATTTTAATTTGAAAACTGCCAGTCTACATTCAGAATTATCTCAGAAATCCAAAATGGCAACAGACTACATGCTACTATCTCAGCTTCAGGAAATTCACTATTAATGCATGCAGCATTGACACTATTATGATCTAAGCCAATGACAGGAACCTACTGACATTTGGAGATATTTTCCAAAGCCTTGAAACAAAAAAACACAAGTCTTAGCACCTCCAAATTAACTAAACTGATTGGCACACCACACTGCACTTTGTGGTGCCCTCACCTAGGGATTTCTAATTCCACCAACCCATCAGATCCAATACTATGAACTGCCCAAATCCATGATTTGCCCCTGCCTAGCCTTGATGCTACTGTTGTTCACATCCCCCCAAGCCATAATCCCTTGTAGCCCCTGTGATCCTGACCTGAAATGTGTCCCCGCCAACACCCAGTCAGCTAAAAGGAACAAACATGACATCCACAACCTATTAATTGAATCTGGCATTTAGTTGGGCTCATGGTGACATGGCTCAATGACAATACAGGTACCACTCTCATTCACCCCTTCCCTCAAGATCAAACACTCTGCTAAAAACAAAGGAGGACACACATTGGGAAGAGATACCACAAGCATTCATGTCAGAATGTGCCTGCTGTATAATCCCTAACCCCACATTCCCATCATTTGAGTCCCCTGTGGCCTATGCATCAGCAATCCCAGCTTTGTTCTAACAATCACTGATATATAAAAGCAGTCTTTTGGATAGGTTCCTTGAACTTGCTTTCTGCCTGCATAGTAATAACCAACAAAACTACAGTAATTGGAGGATTTCAATGTTGATCAAAAACCCACAAGCCACATCTACCTCTGGCCTCCATGATGACATGGAGGCCTTCACATGAGGAGGAGGTGCATGACTCATGAATGCATACAATATTTCTTTGCTTTACATACAGTCTAGAAAAACTATTATAACAGTGCAACCAGTGGTATGATCTGACAACTGCTTCATGCCCATCAACTTCTCAATTCTAACCTCCAACCTCATTTCAGATCAAAACTTTGAATCTAATGAGGTCCTAAACCTGGCGCTCAAAGGAAATGTGTCTAATTTACTTTCCAATCTATGCTCAGCCTCATTTCTTAAACAACTCTTTCTTCCTCTGACGATGGCCTTAACATACCTAGTCAAAGCCTGTCTCACTTCATGCTCTCTTCTTAGCCTTCTGAAATATGTCACCATCATTGCTGTCCTGAAACAATGAGCCCAAAAATACTGGGCAGATACCAGTATATCCAACCTCCCTTTCTCCAGCAAAACCAAGGAAAGGGGAGTAACAAGACAACTTCAGGGATATGTGTAACATAAACACCTTCTCCACGATTCCCATCCAGGATCCGACCAGTAAGGAGCAACAAAGCTGTGCCTGCCAGCATGAGCTAGGAGTTTGATCTCACGGGTCGAAGGGAGACGATCACTGTCTTCCCATGGGGGAATAAGCGTTTTAATATATTCCTGTAAAAGGTAATGACATATTTAAAAAGTAAAAGACACACAATTGATGGACGGAATGCAGAACAAATCAAAACATTCACCCTCAGTCAAGAGATCTGGGTTAAATCCATCATTCTTTTGCTCACCATGCCACCCCAGTTTAGACCTGGCCATATGCAAATCAGTCTTGACCCTGTGCCTCATGGGAACAGTCCAGCCCGAACTGCCAAGCCAGGTCCTCCCTGGACCGGAAACAAGCATCCTAGGACCAGTTTCAGGGTTTCACCCCTCTTCAGCTAGGATAGCTTGATTCCAGTGGCACAGTGAGCCCAGGACCCACGTCTGGGTATACCTGGCGCACTTAGGGCGAAAAAGCAAAGACACACAATTGATGGACGGAATGCAGAACAAATCAAAACATTCACCCCCAGTCAAGAGATCTGGGTTAAATCCATCATTCTTTTGCTCATCATGCCACCCCAGTTTAGACCTGGCCATATGCAAATCAGTCTTGACCCTGTGCCTCATGGGAACAGTCCAGCCCGAACTGCCAAGCCAGGTCCTCCCTGGACCAGAAACAAGCATCCTAGGACCGGTTTCGGGTTTCACCCTCTTTAGCCAGGATAGCTTGATTCCAGTGGCACAGTGAGCCCAGGACCCACGTCTGGGCATACCTGGCGCACTTAGGGCGAGAAAGCAAAGACACACAATTGATGGACGGAATGCAGAACAAATCAAAACATTCACCCCAGTCAAGAGATCTGGGTTAAATCCATCATTCTTTTTCTCACCCTGCGACCCCAGTTTAGACCTGGCCATATGCAAATCAGTCTTGACCCTGTGCCTCATGAGAACAGTCCAGCCCAAACTGCCAAGCCAGTTCCTCCCTGGACCGAAAACAAGCATTCTAGGACCGGTTTCGGGGTTTCACCCCTCTTCAGCCAGGATAGCTTGATTCCAGTGGCACAGTGAGCCCAGGACCCACGTCTGGGCAAGGGAACTGGCCAGACGTGGGTCCTGGGCTCACTGTGCCAACCCCGAAACCGGTCCTAGGATGCTTGTTTCCGGTCCAGGGTGGACCTGGCTTGGCAGTTCGGGCTGGACTGTTCCCATGAGGCACAGGGTCAAGACTGATTTGCATATGGCCAGGTCTAAACTGGGGTGGCATGGTGAGCAAAAGAATGATGGATTTAACCCAGATCTCTTGACTGGGGTGAATGTTTTGATTTGTTCTGCATTCCGTCCATCAATTGTGTGTCTTTGCTTTCTCGCCCTAAGTGCGCCAGGTATGCCCAGACGTGGGTCCTGGGCTCACTGTGCCACTGGAATCAAGCTATCCTGGCTGAAAAGGGGTGAAACCCCGAAATCGGTCCTAGGATGCTTGTTTCCGGTCCAGGAGGACCTGGCTTGGCAGTTCGAGCTGGACTGTTCCCATGAGGCACAGGGTCAAGACTGATTTGCATATGGCCAGGTCTAAACTGGGGTGGCATGGTGAGCAAAAGAATGATGGATTTAACCCAGATCTCTTGACTGGGGGTGAATGTTTTGATTTGTTCTGCATTCCGTCCATCAATTGTGTGTCTTTTATATTTAAAAAGTAAGCAATTAAAGTTTGTGCTCCCCTTTTGAGGAAGGAACCGGCCTCTAAGATTCAAAACAATGTGTTTCGTTTCGGTTTCGAAATATTAAAACATGATGACAAAACTGGGAAACCTCACAGAGAAGTGTAAACAAAAGGATCTGCTTCTCTGAAAGAAGAACAACTTTGAATTGATATTTATAAAACAAAAGGGTTGATAAAGAGGAGAGAAATATTTGGTTAAGCTAACAGGTACTACTACAAATGATAAATGTTTGAAAAATGAAACTTTAAAAAATAAATGAATGTAGCCTATCATGGAAGGCTTTTTATCTTTCAGAGCAGGTGTGTACTTAATGGCCTTTCACGTGAAGTGCTTGGAAGTTTATCACTGCAATTCCTGAAACATCCCCTTTATAAAGTAATGAGTGCATTAGACTATTGATTGTTCCTCCCCCAAGGGTAAGAGATCGGACAGAATGATCCATGGTCTCCCTTCAGTCTCCACAGTCCTCTGCTTCTACCACTGTGTGGAGCATAAACCCATTGTTGGCAGCTAGGGGCTGCATATGTAGTTTGCACAATGCATCCATTGTGGAGCATAAACCCATTGTTGGCAGCTAGCGGCTGCATATGCAGTTTGCACAATGCATCCATTTGAAAAATAAGTCACAAATCAATCAAGCAGACAGTGTGGGTGTTCTCTTTAGTCAATTTCTTGGCTATATTTGATAGATTTTTAGTGATTTTCTTTCATTAAAACCAATAATAGGCCCATTTCACTTTGTCGAATTGCTGCTATATGAGGATGTTGCAATTTACCTAATCGTAAAAACGAGTTATTGACAATGCCAAGGCTCAACATCACATACAAGCGACATTTTGAAATACGTCTGGAAAACCCGTCGTTTAGGATAATTAATAACAAAACCAAACATATGAGTTAATGAATTTGAACCCAGTAGCAAAGCAGCGTTTATACACACTGCAAGCCCCACTCTGCTTAATATAATTCTAGGTCCAGCTCCACGTTAAATCTGCAGAAGTACCAAAACGGGAGCTAATGCATTTTGCTTAATTTTTGCTGCAGATGTAATTCGGTTTGGAACATGAAACAAACTCAGTTTACACAATCTTATTACTGGGAAATTAAGCACATACACTGTTCTGTGTTTTTCAGAGGCGCTATCCTGAGCCATTATTTGTAAGCTGCAGTAAACAGTATAAAAACAGGATATTCCATTTGTTATTCTTAGACCAGGTCTTCTTTATGAAAGTTCTATCATATATGTATACATGTTAAATATCTTTTAACGTGTACTCATGGCTTTGTTCCTTCTTTTATTACACAAGCAGCACCAATGTTGCAAAATAGATCCGCTTAGTTTCTTCATCTGGTGCACAGTTTATGAAAAGTGCTCCCTGCACCTTGAACTTTGAGGATTGCGACTTTCTATTGTTTTAGAGCTGTCCTTGCCTTCTTAGAAACTTAGGGCCAGATGTACCACCAAAGCATTTTGCGACTCGCAAATTGCGTCTCGCACATTGCGAGTTGCAAAATGCTATGTACAACAGTGTCTGAGACACTGTTTGCGATTCCCAATGGGGTCGCAAATTGCATGCCTCATGAATATTAATGAGGCTGTCGCAATTTGCGACCCCATTGGGAATAGCTAGCACTCCCAGGGTGGTGGTCAATAAAGCAGTTTTTTTTTTTTAAATGCAGCCCGTTTTCCTTAAAGGAAAAAGGATGCATTTTTTTAAAAAAATGAAACTTTTCAGTTTCATTTTTTAAGGGCCGGCAGTGGTCCCTGGGACCGCTGCCTGCTCTTAAAAAATATTTGCGCATGCATTCCCAAAGGGGACGGGGTCCCCTGGGGACCCCTTCCTGTTTGCAAGTGCCTTACCACCCTACTGAGAAGGGTGGTAAACTGCGAGTGTTTTGCAACCGCAATCGCGGTCGCAAAACATTCATACATGGGTTCTGGACTCACTATTAGGAAGGGATGCCCTTGGCACTCCCCTTCCTAATAGCGAGGTGCTAACCCTATTTTGCGAGTCGCTAATTGATTAGCGACTCGCAAAATAGGGTTGGTACATTGGCCACACGTTTTTTGCAGTCGCAAACAGGCCTAAAATCCTTTTGCGACCGCAACAAACGGTCATACATCTAGCCCTTAGATTTACGTTATGTTCACTGTGCACAATTCTAAAGATCCAGGATTTAGTCGAATTCTCCTGAAATTTTATATGCTAGTATTACAGGGATCTATGAAAATCCCCAGTAATATGCATTGAAATTCATGTTAATCTAGTGCATATTCATCCTCCTCCTCCTCTCCCACGCCGGAGGATTGTCTGCAGCATGAACAATTCTCAGCCATAAAAACGAACTGCAGACCTGTGTCCTTGCAAATCTTAATTATTATTTTCTGCATCTGAAAATATTTTGCTGCTGGAGAACCCTCATTCTCAGTGGCAGCCGGTGACATTTCAAAGTGGTGAGTTGTAAGAAATGTTGTTATTGGTTGAGGGGGCAAAGACCACAATCCATGTCAGAGTGTAAACACAAAAAGTCACTAATTTAACCTGCGCTTAAACCTCTTGTAGCATGGCACTAAAGCAGTCAGGGTTAACTTGGAGGCAATGTGTAAAGTATTTATGCAGCACTCAAACAGTAATAATGTGAAAACACAACATAAGAAAAATCCCACACCAATTTAGAAAAACAGAGTAAATTTGTATAAATTATGTGACAGCAAAATGACAAAAATCCAATCAGTAGACGTAGAGATATGCAATTTTAAATCTTTACGGTAAGCACAGCACCTAAAAACACAAAGCAACACTCGCAGTTATCTTGTAATGCGAGACTGGGGTAAAGTCACAAGTTCAGGACGACCACATTGGTGCATGGGTTTGATAGATGGACCACATTAGTCCTGCTAAAAAAGTTACCTTCTCAAATCCAGCCCAAGAGTACAGTTCGCTGTGGGGGAGGCTATGAGGAGCAGGGAGAGCATTGCAGATGGTCGTCACTTGTTGTGTGAAGAGCATGCCAGGTGTTGTGGATGATCGTCGCTGTAGAGCGAAGATCCTGTTGGGTGTCGTGGACGGACATTGCTGGTGCTTCACACTTGCGGTCACCGCAGGCTGTCGATGCTGTAGTGCAAAGTGCAGATCTAGCATTGCTGGTCGTCGTTGACGGTCGCTGTAGTATGAAGAAATGGGTTCAATGGAGCTTTGAGTTGGTGGCTGGCACAGGCGGCAACATCTTGGTGTGAATAGGTCCGTTCGTGGTCGCAAAGAGCCCAAAACGTTTATGATTTCTCCTTTTTCTTCTAGTAGGAGCTCAATGGATGCCAAACCAATGGTCAAGGACCTAGGGGCACCTCTTGAGGATCAGGGCACACTCCAGCAGAGACAAGCAGGGCTTAGGCAGTTCCAGTAGCATGTCCAGGCAGGTCCAGTTGCAGCAGGTCAGCTAGGTATTTGCAAGGAGACCTCTGGAGCTTGTGATGTCCCTTTAGCTCAGAACAGGTCCGTCAGCTGACCCTTGAAGTCACTTCAGCCCGGGTCGAAAGGAGCAGGTCCAGTCTTCCCTCTCAGACTGCAGGGCGGCCTCAGGCAGGTCCAGTTGCTGGTCCAGGCTGATCCGGTGCAGCAGGTCAACTGGGCAGTCTTTCTTCTGTAGTATCCACAAGTCCAGGAGAGTACTAAAGAGTGAGTCTGAGGGTCCTGTTTTTTTACCTGATGCCAGCTTTGAAGTTGACTAAACTTCTGGAGTTTTCCCCCCACAGATGTGTCTGGAATTTCACACCTACTTGCCGTGGTGTCAGTTTGGGGGTACAATAGACTAGTGTGAAGATCTTTGTATGTGACCTGAGGCAGGGTCTTTGAAGGGCCATGTGCTTAGGTCTGTCCCCCATCCTGCTTGGATGGCCCATCCTGCCAACCAGGCCCTCTATTGTTTGGCTGTCTGGGAAGAATACACAAAGGTCAACTGCAAACTACACCTAGTCCTGTAGCCCAAGAAACAGACTACTGCCACCAAGTGGTTAGGACAAGAAAATGCCAACTTTTGAAAAGTTACGTACTAAGGGTTTGGGCCCTTCAACAAACAGCCAAATTGGACCTTTTCAAATTTACACAAAATGGAAAATGTTGGCTGTGATTATTCAAACTTGTTCTTTAGAAAATAGGTCAAGTAACAATATTTCCTTGGCCCGTGTATTTATTTCACAGTTAGATCAACAATATTTTTAAAAATACATATTATCAGCGTTCACTTTGTCATAAAAAAACACTTCTCTACTTTTTCAATGATGAATGATATGTGAATATGTGCACAAAGGAACTGAACAACCACCTGATTGGTCATTCCATGTACAGTAAACATTTTAGACAACAACTTAAATAGCGTGAACAGAACCAGTCAAAATGATTCTAAACCAGAGGTCGCTATCACAGGTATTTTAGATGTTGTGAAATTTGGCAACATTAGCACTCAAACAAAACTGTTTTAAATTCTAAGCCAAATTTTTTCTACAAACAAAAGGGACTGCAATGGGCTGTCCCTTTACGCCAGAAATGGTGGTAATCTTCATGGCTATGTTTGAAAAAAGGTTTATTTACAACAACAACCCCTTCTCCACTCATACTACACAATGGCTACGCTATATAGATTAAGTATGGTGCGTTTGGAGTGGAAACGAAGAACAGTTAATGGCGTTCCATGACTGACTGAACAGGAGCCCTGACATTAAATTCAGCATTACAAAGAACAAAACTAGTTTGACATTCCTGGACGTTGAAGTGAAGATTGCAGAAAATATATTGATAAAAACATTGCACAGGAAACCCACCGATAAGAACAATACCCTTCTTTACAAAAGCTCCCACCCTTGGAATTTGCGAGATAATTTGCCCTACAGGCAATTTCTAAGAATTAGAAGGAATTGTACTAAAAAAGAAGAATATTTCTGTCATGCAGCACTTCAACTGGACAAATTAAAAGAGGCTATCCGCATAAGCTTCTTAAACTCTCAATGAAAAGGGCCTGGTTCACACCACATGAGTGTTGACTAGCCAAGAAACAGAAGGAGCAAATACAAAAACTGGTGTGTGTCTCAACGTACTGCCCCCAGACTAACAGCTTTAAGAAGATCATTCATAACAACTGCCACCTAATATAAAACTCAGAGTGCTGATTTGTCGTTCCATTATTTGCAATGAAAAAGAAAGCCAGTATAGGTTCACAACTTGTCGAGGCATGCAGCAACCAACTAACCAAAAAAGGCGATCTGGTCTCGCAGTGGAACATTTAACCCATCCAAGGGTACCATGTCGAAATTGCATTGCCTGAAGACAGGCGATAGAAGGCTAAACATTTACAAAAGGCCACACTCAATGGAAACACAATGAGCTTTCTAACTGCAGGATGAAAAACATTGTGTATGCAATAATTTACCCCTGTGAGAAAATATACATCGGGAAAACCAATCAGGAGATTAAACAAAGAATTGTTCAACACAACTCTCACATTTAAACAAAAACAGCTTCGGCACCCCTTGTTAGTCACTTCACCAGTAACGGACACACAGAAAAAGACTTCAGGTGGACTGTGCTAAGTGTCATCCAGCCCAATCCCAGAGGAGGTGATTCAGAGGCAAGACTGATGTAAAAAGAAGCATACTTAATTCTAAAATTCAATACAGTAAGTCAGGGACTCAATGAAATGTCGGAGGTTAACAAACTTTAACATCATGTTAACTGAAAAAGTTCACAATCATTCGACACTATAAAATTCAGCTGAGCTCGATCACTACAAGTACCAAGATGCAATGTGAAGCTATGATCAAGATTGACTAATCAAGCCTAGCTATAAGAGTTGAGAAGAACACTCACCATGGAATCGTGTCAGAGATGACTGCTTTGAAAACCACGGTATATTAATAGTAAGTGACACCCTGCAGTTTAAGGAAATAGACACGTTCTACACGTCTTTTTAAGCACTATTAACTCTGCATGAAAGCATATGACTGAGAGTGAAGCCACTTGTCTTCACAGTCCCCAGCTGCTCCAAACGCGATAGCAACAATATTGCTAATCGCCGGACTAAGTTACAATGACTGTCTTTGGGTCGTGGCTTACATTACTGAAAAGTCCCATGTTCTGAGCCATCAATGATTTAGTCGCAGTACACCGCAAAAAGAAACATTACACTCAAAGAGACTGGGTGAAGATATGAGAGCACATGTTAACAAATACATGTCAATTAAGAATGATGCATGTCTCCAGGGTATGTCAAGTCAAGATCACTCCCTCCTCGCTAGGCCACAAAATAAGTTTTACATTATGAATATGGCAAGTGCGCGCACCTAACTTGGATATGCTGCCATCATTGAAATACGTAGTTCCAACTTAATTCATTATATAATTCCTCTGTTTTTAGATTATAAGTCAACAAACAACAGTTGCAAGCTGCAGAAGAAGAGAAATGAACTGAGGAACAGCTCCATTATTTAATCTACCTCCGAAAAGCCAAGGTAGAATTCCCAGTTTCTAATAATTGGAATAAGCATATTATTCCTCCACAAAGACGACCAGTCAAGTTCCTGATGATACCCTAAACATCTAGTGGTTCGAAACGCATCGACTATATATCCTTGAGAATCTTTCCAAAATTAACCATCTTGGACAGTTGAAAACTACTTAAAGAGGGTTTTACATTACAAATGCTTATACACCAAACATGATATTTCTACATGTTCCTAAACAAAAGTTGTCACTTATTAAATGTAATAATCTAACCCAGTCTTATCTTATGGGAGACGAAGGCCACATAGTAGTGAAAAACACATTTGTGAGTTTGTCACTACCAGGACATAGAAAACTTAAAAGTACATGTCTAACTTTTTAAATATGCACCTTGCCCTATGGGCTGTTTAGAGCCTATCTTAAGGGTGACGTATATGTAATAAAAGGGGTTTTTAGGCCTGGTAAGGGGTTTATTTTGGCAAGTCAAAATGACAGTTTAAAACTGCTCCCAGGCTGCAATGGCAGGCCTGGGGCATGAATTAAGGGGCTATTAAAGTGGGTGACACTATAAGTGCTGCAGGCCCACTAGTAGCATTTAATTTACCAGCATTGGGTGTATGATATACCATTTTACTCAGGACTTGTAAGTAAATTAAATATGCCAATCAGGTGTAAGCTAATTTGACCATGGTTTAGGAAGTGAGCACAACCACTTTATCACTGGTTACCATTGGTAAAATGCACAGAGTCCTAAGGCCAAAAAACACAAATTTAGCTATTCAGGAGGCCAAAGAGCAAACGTTTTGGGGGTGACCCTGCAGTGAGGGCCCAGTCCAAAAAGCACCAAAAAACTCTAAGCGCCAATGATAGTCAATAGAAGCAGTACACCTGGACCAAGGTGAAATATGAAGTCAATTGCGATGAAGTCTGGGTTGGAAACACCAAGTGGATTGGTCCTGGGGAAATTCTGAAAGTCAGGAAGTTCAATAATGCTTTTAAATCCCACAAAGCAATGGGGCTTTGTTACTTTCTTGAAGAAAAACTTAAAAATGTCTTCTAAGTCCCAATGCAAAATGTGACTTTATCACTTTTTGATCAGAAAAACTCTCCCTCTGTGGGACTCTTCTGAAATTGCAGCTGCCACCGTAGAACCAAAGGCAGACAACTGAAGCTGGTTGGTCCCGTTGACGCTCTGGAGCTTTGGAGATTTCTTGATGAAGATTTTCTAAGCCCCAACGCAGAATGGGACTTTGTTGTTTTTCCAGAGGTGCGGCAACCTTCCCTCGGGATGAAGTTGAAATGCAATTCAATTCTGTTGAAATGCCGGACAGATATTTTTCACAGCGGGTCCCGCTGAAACTCTGGAGCTCTGGGGGACAAGCTTTCAAATGTTTACTAACTTTCTCCTGGTTCCCAAACAACCACAATAGTACACTTCTACAGCACAATGGACCTCAGGAAAAGGCATGTAGAAACACTCAGGGTGTCAGGCAGAGACCTACAGCAAATTCCAGTCCAGGTCCAGTTGCCACTGGTCAGTTGGGCACTTCAGGGAAAATGCCTCATGAAGTTTGCTGTGTCCTTGTAGCCACCTGGGAGATTAGGCAACTGAAACTTGGAGTCTACTTCTTTGTCCTGGGTACAACAGGAATCAGATTCAGTCCTTCAGGGATCATCTCAGTTCACAGACAGGAGGTTCAGTCCTCTTCTGTTCTTCCACAAGTCCAGAAAGCATTCGGGGAGGGTGCCTTGGGGTGCCACATTTATGGTTGGCACTAGCTAGTGGTTGAGGGCGACTCCTTGAAACTCCCAAACCAATGATGTAAAAGTTCCCAGTTCCTGGCCTACCTACGTTTTCAGTAGTTCCTGTTTGCCTTACTGTAAACAGACCAGGGTAATTCCAAGATGACTTCAGCCATATTAAACTTGGGCTCTGAGAGGTGGGGTGTGTAGGGGAGTGCACTACAGAAACTACTAGTATGAGACAGAAGTTTGGTAAGACAAAGCAGGGTCCACTAACAACAAGACACGGAATACACAAGAAGTGTGCTCTGGTCCTGTTTGATCCCGTTCAAGGGCACAAAAGATTTACATGTTCCTCAGACAGGTTTTTGAGGCAGGATTTGCCACTGTAGTATCAACATGATCAACATAAGTGGCAGCAATCCCTAACCTGAATGTCCAGTTGATCTCAGAAGAGTCATCACTGCCCATTCAGGTCATCCAGCCAATCAAAGTGGTCTTTGATGTAGCTCCTGGAAGGAATTTCACACCACATTAAGATTGACTGCCGCTGGCGAGCATATATAAAGGAAGCTTCAGGTAGGGAAAAGGCATTTTTTTAAAGTTAGTTTTCCTAAATATTTATTTAAAATCCAACTTCTCCATTGAATTGGGCTTTTAATATATATTAATAAATATTAAAATGAGTGTTTGGATTATTTTTTAGCTGGTCTCTAACCCAAAATAGTGATATTCATATTTTAATCTACACGTGGGTTTTCTGACTAAGACAGCTAGGCCCACCACAGTAAAAATAGCTTTTGGGGCATTGTCACTGTAGAGATACTGTGACATTTATTTTCCACATGTCCTGCTAATAACATCCTACCGTGTGGGTTCCAAGGCCTGTATATGGGGACAATACTAAAAAAAGCGAAGAATTTGCCTGTAGAAAACGATTATTGTGACAGGTCGCAGTGCAGGTTTTGCAAAGAGGCATCTATGAGCATTTAAGAATGTAAACACGGAAATTACCCCCAAAAAGCAAAAAAATTAACATGATCTTTGTATCATCAAAAATATATTTGGTTCTCTCCTGGCTCGAGAGATATTGAAAATAGCATAACACCAGTAGCTGCAACATTCACCCAAGATGTACACTGTAGAAAATAGCCACCTACTTTGGAATACACAGCATATTACTTTATGTAATTTCTCTTTAGGCAAAAAGTAATTAACCTTGGTCTGCTCCAGGCCTCCAGTACATTGTTTTGTAAACACATCATTACAGGCAATAAACTGCTCGAAGGACCACCATCACCAGGGACATGGGAAATAAAAACACCCTCTTAATAACAAAAAGATGTCTTTTAATCAACAATGCCAGTTCCACTACATGTAGCATAAGCAGACAGAGCTGGAGGAGAAACGCAGCAATTGCCATGAGATGGCTTGAAGACAGTTCTTCTTCTTTCGGTAGTGAGTTGGATTGGCTGATGCTTCTGTTTTTCGTCTGTGTGGGCGGGACTGAAAATGGTTTGTCTACCCTCAGGCTGAGCATGGGTGAAAGCTCCTGTACTTCCTGCCAATTACACTTTTAAGTTTTTTAGGACAATTTTAATCTCAGGACTGTAAATCTTTAACTGACTTTTTAAGGGTGTGGGGGGTAGGAACTTCCATTCCACACTCTGCTGTCTGATCTGTCAAATCTTAGCTTGCACCTCCATTCTTTAGGGTGTGTAACCCTAACTGCGGATGATTAGGTAAAGAAATGATCCTTCTCATGTTCAGTGTTAGATTTTAATCAGCGATTCTTTAACCCATCATTGTGTGAATAATTTATAACCAGAGTGAATCTAGAGCACCACCGACCACAGAATATAAGATGGGAGTAGAACGATACGATTGATAAGCTCAGTACAAAGGATGTTCTGAAACTAATTGTGGATTTGTGTTGTATAGGAGAGGAACTATTTGATGAACTCTGGTTAAGCTCTTTGAACATGCAAATTTCCAAATGCAGCTGGGAAGGCTGGATGTCAAAAGAACAAAGTGAAATACACAATGCACAGTTAATTGTAAAGCAAGATTATTCTTGAGTTGAAAATGTTCAGAGGAAAGGTGGAATAATGATCTACTGCACAAAAGTGACTAGAATTAGTAGTTAAATTGATAGAGTCCTTTGAAATCTTTTCCTGTCTATATAATTATCATAAAATGTTAGAGCCTTCTCCCAGAATAATGCATACACTAAAAACTCTCTTCCAAACTCTAATATTTATAACTGAAAAGTTTAGGATGTTATTTTTAACAATCTTTTAAATATCATTGTTTCACTGCATTTGGAAGAAGATTGTGAATATTAATTAATTTCAAACAGTGGAACGCGTACTGAATGAGCCTCCCATGTCTAGTTATATGAAGGTATTAAAGTGTTAGATATAGTTACAGTGCCCGGACAGCTACTTAACAACTATTTCAGAGCATTGTATAGTTGGCTTTTAAAATCTGAGATAACTAGAATATTCTGCATTATATCTCATGCTGAATGCAAATGCATGTACTGATGCCAATAAAAATGCATAGCAAATTTCCAAAGAAAGAACATACCATATATATGTGGTATTTGTGTGGCACGGACCTTGACAAAAAGCAGCAGAGCACTGTACAGGATCAAAGAAGAAGACACAACCAGCGAGTTACTGGAGAGATAACTGGGTGCTAAGAGCATAAATGTACTGATGCTGAGTGGTGGTCTAGTGATCTTTGAGAAGTTGTGCCTAAATCAGACCAGGATTGGGGCGAGTCTGAAGGGTTGCAGGATGTTATTTGGGCGCATAGATGGAATTGTCCTTTTTTATTTTGAAATGTTTTACTTTTTGTTTCTTTATCTTTCTTTGGCTGGTGTTTTGGCTGTGGGAGTGCCAATACCTCAGAAGATGGTAAGCATATCAATCAAATGAGTGGTCTGCTTTTGACACAGTCTCCTACCCTACCTTGTAGACTGAAAGAGATCGGTATTACAGGAAGTGCATTAAAATGGCTCTCATCTTTTTTTAAACAATAGAAGTTTTCAAGTCAGCAAGGGTCCATTTCTCTCTGCGACATACTACTTAAAATGTGGTGCCCCAGGGCTCTTCCCTCCGCCCCTCGCTTTTTGATCTGTACATCCGTCCTTTGTCATACATCATCTGCTCCCTAGGCTTCACTATTGTGTCCTACGTGGACGACACGCAGATTATTGTATCCCTCATGCCCAACACGGGCTCCAGCTCACAAAAATTAAACTCTTGTTTAAAGCAGTTCTCTAACTGGATGGCTGACAGCTATCTTAAGTTAAACTGGGCCAAAACGGAGGTTTTCGTGGTTGGCAACAACCTGTCACTCTAGGACCAGCTAAGCTGGCCCTTTTCCTTGAGAGACCATCTGTCCCCCCACCCAGAAGTAAAAAAGTCTGGATGTCATACTGGACAGTAAACCTACCATGGATACTCAAGCAAAGAGGCTGGCATCCATCTGCTTTGGCCTTCTTAGAGCACTTAGGAAGATGCTTATTTGGCTACCAGTTGCAGTTCACAGAACGTTGGTCAAAGGTTTAATACTATCCCACTTTAACTACATAAATCTCCTCTATTTGGGTAGCCCACTCTCATTAAAAAGCTGCAGGTTTATACAGAATGCTGCAGCCCAAATACTATTGGGCATTCCCAAATTTCAATCGACCTCCCCGGCTCTTGCCACACTTCACTGTTGATAAGCAAGACAATTCATTTTAAAGCTCTCTTCATAGCTCACAGTGCAAGGCACAAAGTACGTCCTCGTATCCTCCATTACCTGATCAGCCCATATCGTGCCAACAGAGAGCTAAGATCATGCAGCCTGAGCCTCCTCTCTGTTCCCAGAGTAAAAAGAGTCAGTTGCCCAGCTTGACCCCAAACTCTGGAATACTTTACAGTTAACTCTTAGGCAGAGCGATAATCTACTCAGGTAAACAACTTAACAACCTTCTGTTCACTCAAGCTCTCTGTATCCAAGCCAACTGGACATTAGCACGAGGAAGCCCATCCGGGTAGCCATGCACTCAATGAATCCGTGGATGATATTGTGGATGATATTGCTGGTTTTGAGCATTGCGTTGGCCAAGGGGAGCCAGTGGAATTCCATCGGTGTGGGGGTGAAGTGGCCATAGTTTTCAGGCCTTGATAAGACATGATACAGAGTGCAGAACTAATGCTGCATAAACGTTGGGGTTCAAATATGTCCAAGTTAATGTTATTGAGCCACGTATGCATTAGTCATTTCTTGTTTTTAGCAGGATTTTTGTTTGAAGGGTTTGAGCCAAATTAAGTTTTTCTCATGCCACAATGTATGTGCGCTTTATTTGGGATTTCAAGTGAATTCACTTATTTAAATTTTAGTTAGTTTGTGATATGGAAAAGAGCTGTCTCTTGATAATCAGAATAGTTTTGTAAGTGCTTGCTGGTTTGGAATGCTCAGGCCGGTTGTGATAGTTCTGTTTGTCTGGCTGCGCTTTGGTTGTGTTAAAACGCCTACTACATCAAATTGCTGACACTGATTTGCAATCCTTTCTCTGAACCTAGATAGAAATTTGCTGTGCCTGTGTAAAACTCAAATAAATTCTTAAATTCTACACATTGAATCACAGAATCATGATAAGTGGACATTTTAGGATCATTATTGGAAGTTACAGTAGTAGGAAATGCATTAGTATGGGGGATTTTCCACTAATGTAATTTATATTTAGTGTCAGGGAATATAGAATGTTAGTAGGTGTGTCCAAGGAAAACTGACGACATTCTTTTTCACTCTTTTTATTTCTCCAAGTGAGTCTCATTCTAATTTCAGACAGTGCCTAGAAGCCACATACTAATCAAGCACTTTATATCTAACTAAATATATGAATGAATGAATAACAGCTGTTTTTTCACTGTTATGTAGAGTAGGGATTTTTGAGGAGTGACCGAGCAGATCAAATGCAAGTGGACCTGCCACATTTTGAAAATAAATCTGCACAGTGAGAACATAGCAAGCACTGCATTTAATATACTGCTTTATCTCAACTAGAAAATAACTGCAGCTCTTGTTTAATGTTGCCCTCTTTTTATATGCTGTTTCACGCTCAGCTGTTGAGAGAGGCAGGTGCTCCCCTCTCCTCAGATTTGAAAGAGAAAAAACATTCAAAATAGAACTCAAATTAACATGTAGTTATGATGAGAAAAAGTCAGTGTTTGAAGAAGGAATAGAAATGTACTGTGATCACGAATTGTTTATGAATA
The DNA here is from genome assembly GCA_963921515.1 of Calotriton arnoldi. Taxonomy (NCBI): domain Eukaryota; kingdom Metazoa; phylum Chordata; class Amphibia; order Caudata; family Salamandridae; genus Calotriton; species Calotriton arnoldi. Next base: position 65,119 of record CAWUFW010021939.1, read on the forward strand.
GTTTCTTTCAGTAAATCATTGTGGACCTGTAAGAAATTGGAGTATTTGTTGAAGAGGGTGAGAACACACTTCAAATATTAGTCACAATCCTTGAAAGGGTTAACCACACAAGTCACTAAATAAACCTACGCTCAACCCTCAATAGCTGTGTTACAGAGCAGTCAGTATTAACTTTACATGCAATATGTAAAGTATTTATGCAGTAATCAAACAGTAATAAAAAGAAAACAAAAGACAAATCCCAAACCAATTTTAGAAAAAACAGTGAATATTTTAGGGGCTAGATTGACACCAAAGCAACAATAATCCAATAAGTGGAACAGGCGATCTAGATTTTCAAAGCTTGAGTTAAAAATAACAGCAAAAAGGGCTTAGCGCCAACCGGGGGTATCTGGTTAAAGTAGATCGGGTCAATGTCAAAAGTTAAGGCTGACCGCGATAGGCCGCTGGTCTGATGCAGGGACCAGGTTCATCCCAGTGGAAAGTTACCTTCTCACTTAGAACTTTTGCATTGAGGTAAAAAGTCTTCAGGCTGCCAACTGGATACAAGAGATGTCTCGACAATGACAGGGAGCTGCTGTAGGAGGTCTCTGCCTATTAAAGGCTGATCAATGTTGGGCCCATTGAAGCCATTAACGTAGGTTGTCGGCGTTGAGCAAATGCTGCTCGGGGTCAAATCTGACGAAGCCATCGACGAATGTTGTTAGTGTTGATGCTCACCATCGAGACCTATGAAGCTTTCAGTTAGGCAGGGAGGAATACACTCTGACCATAACCAAGGGTCCATGACCTTGGGGACAATACCCGGGGTCAGGACCAGCTCCCACAGAGGGCAGTGGGGGGTACCAGGTCATGTTCATTTGGGACTGGTCAGCTGGAAATCAGGAAAATGCCTCTTGAAGCTTGTGTCCCTGCAGCTCAAGCAGGAGGTCAGCAAACTAACCCTCAGGGACCCTTCTAGTGTCCTGGGTTCAAGGCAAGTAGGTTGAGTCTTCCTTCAGTTTCTTCAGACAGCAAAGCAGTCCTTCTTCTTATTCTTCTGAGATCCAGGAGTGCTATGAGGAGGTCTAGTGCCAGCTTCTCGGTGGAGGGCAACCCTATGTCCACCTGCTAAGCCAGTTTTAGTCAGCTCCCCTCGTCCCACTTGGATTTGAGCCAGTCTGACTAAAAAGACAAAAGAGAGTCACACCCATGTGTGTGCTCCATCTGCTAGTGACAGAGTATTACATCCTCTGAAGCTCATGAAGGGGCTGGGCACAGCCGCCAGACCATCCTGCCCAAGGAAGAAAAACACCTCTCTACATCCAAAGCCCGTTGTCCACTGTCTAGGAGCTATTCACATCTCCCTAAAGGGGAGCCATCCACAGTCATGTGACACTGGACACTGCAGCCCTAGTTTATTGTTGCCCTCTTGCCTTTTGGTTTTAAGCAGGAATTAGACAACTTTCAAAAGGTATCTTTTCCTTGATAGTAATATCAAATCTGATGAAAGTGAGTCCTTTCTTTATTTTTCTAGCTGCTCTTAAACTGAAAAAAAGCATTATCAGTGGTTAAAATGTAACAAGTGTTTTCGAATGAGAGAGCCAGCCTTGACACAGTGTAAACGACTTTGCAGATTTCTTTAAGATGTCCTACTTTTCAATAGCATGCACCCTGACTCATTGGGCAATAAGGGCTACCTTAGGTGTGACTGATTAATATTAAAAAGAAAGATTTAGGCCTGTCAAAATTGTGATTTTGACTTGTTCAATTTTCAGTTTAAAAAATGTACAGCGAGGCTCGCGTGGCAGGCCTGGAGATATGCTTTACAATGCTACTGCAGAGGGGACACACTGAATTCTGTAGCCCAGTAGTAGCATTTATTTTATCGCCCTGGGTACTGTAAGTAGCATAAACTAGAGACTTCTAAATAAATTAAATATGCCAATTAAAGGTATGTATGCCATTTTTACCATGTTTAAAAAGGAGAACAAAACCAGCTTACCACTGGTTAGCAGGGGTAAAGTGCATAGAGTTCTATGGCGAACACAAAAAATGGGTTCAACAACAGAAGGCTAAATTCTAGGGAATACTACGTACAAGATGGTCATTTCCAACAGGACCATAATAAATTAAGCAAGTCTCTATGTCCTGAGGAGGCTCTGGTGTTAGACTGACCGAGTGGGATGAAAACATCAATGCTAGTTGTTGTTATCTTAAAAAAACAACCCTCTGTTACTTGAACACGATTGTCTAGCTGGAGTACAATATGATTGTCCAAATAGCAGTCTTTTAACTCAGCCTAGTTAAAAATGTAATTATGCTGGATTAATTGACATACTTTTTATAATTTTGCATAATGGTATTTACTGAAAATTTCTGAGATTACTCTGTTATTCCACATTGTGTAATTTTGAGGAGAAATTTTAAGAAAAGATTACCTTTCTCATAATTGTTGAGCATGAGCAGCATTTCTGGTAGATTTTTTACCTGAGTGTATCTATCATTCGTGTAATTTTTGTGCATGATACTATCAATTTGAACACCAATAGCAGTATTTTGAAAGCAAGTGGCAGCTCCTTTAACGGGGGTAGGCAACAAACATTTCAGGCAATTTTTTTTTTGCAGGAGTGGACCATTCAGGTAATTTTTAGGGGTGTGCAAAACTTGCGCAGTTGGAACTAAGGGAGTTTCACTGTGTGGAATTCTACTGAGTTTCCTAACAAGTCTGCGCGATTCCATGAGCAGCTAAGTTAGGTACGTTGTGCTGCTTGTGCTGAATTTTAGCGGCAGGAGCTTGTCCCGTAGTGTAAAACCAGCACAAACTGCACCACACAGTGCATCAGAGGGCGGTTCTTCTTTCTACCGCTCAAGTAGATTTTCTACAGCATTCTCAACTAGTGCGAACACGAGACCGCCACAGTGAGAAATCTTGCTGGGAGGCAGTCTAGCATTTAATTATCTTGCTTGCACTTACCAAATTAACGTTGGTGAGCTGCGCGTGAGAAAAAACTCTGCCATGTGGCGGTTGGCGGAGTTGTTCCGAAACTCCGTGCTCCAAGCGGAGCACAGAGTGGGCAAAACTCTGCAAAAGGAGCGGAGTTTACCACCCACCCCTAGAAATTTTTAACGTAAAACAACAAATCAGAAAGTGAGCGGCAGTGTTTTGAACACGAGCAACTGGAAATTAACTTGAAATTATTTTTGGAGTTTAATATTTACTCGAATGGACCATTCTGATAATATTTCGAGTGTGCGATGCCTTTTGCGTTATTAGGTGTAATTATGTGATAATTTTGCATAACTACACTATATGGAGTTAAGCGAGTTACTCTGACCCCTACTTTTAACACCACAATTGTTTTATAATTGGGTTATATATATCATAATATGTGCTTTTTTGTTTGTGTGTGTTGGTTCCTTGTTCTCTTTCTATATAGTTAGGTCAGAGTTCTCATAAGAATTTGCTAATAACGCTGGCGCCATTTATCAAATCTTCCCAAAACTTTCCAAAACAACTAGCTCATCCTCTTCAGCTCCTTCTTGGGAAGTTTCTGGGGTGATCCTTCCAGTAGGGGCCAAGAAAACGGTGATCCCAAAATGCATTTTCCTGATGGAATTTCCCATAAGACATTTTGGGAAGTGATAAAGAGAAAATGGGCTGAACAAACTTACATCAAATTTGACAGAAAGCTACATCTTTACTCAGAAAGCATCCTTTTTTGGTTTAGTGCAAATCCAGTAAGTTGTTTTGGGGATATGAAGTTTAAAAAAATAGCTATTCTGATTGGCCGAGAGGACTTATTTTCCCATTTTATTTTTTTGCAGTTTTATATAGCACAAACTAGACCCAAAGGTATCAGAGCGCTTTACATGAGCACCAGTTGCATTACAGATGGACACATTAATTTTTGTAAGGCACGGAGAGATTAAGTGCTTTGCCCAGAATCATTGGATGTTGAGCGTCCCTGACGAGACTTGAACACGGTTCCCCAGCTTTGAGGTTGACCGCCCTAGCCGTTAGGTCACATCCTCTCCCCATCTGACCTTTCGGTCCAGCGGGACCGAAGAATCTGACTGGCTGGCCACAAAATGAAGAGATATGTTGCAGCTGCCATTTCAGGACTAGGGGACATGGTTCATGTTGGTTGAAATGTAAAGGGACTCCCTGAGGTTTCCACACTGGTTAACATACTCCTTTGGGACCTAGGGCAGCCCTACCGTGTGGTCTCACAGGAGTACTGTGGAGTCCTGCTGGAACGTGTAAGTTTTAAAAAGTGAAGCTTGTACTGTCACATCATACCTTGGGTGGTGCTTGTGCGATCTTACTGTGGGAGCACCTCGGTTTCATGAAAACACATTAAAAAACTAAAGATGGGGGTCCATGGGGGTTGGCTGCTCACAGGGGGTTGGCTGCCTACAGGGTGTTGAGCACGGGGCACAGAACCAACCCATTGGGGTCAGAGCAAGTGAGACTAAATAATCAAAGGGAATAAATAGAGATCAAATGGGCTAGGGCCGAGATTGGTTGGGAAACATGCTCACAAACTGAGGTTTTTGGATCCACCAGAATGGTAAATTATTCTGCAAATCATATGATCAAATAGTTAGTATGATAGTCAATATTTGAAAAGTGAAGCTTCTGTAAAATTGGCATCCAGTATGTGATTCTATGAAAGTGTAGTTCTGTCAATGAGCAGGGGAAAGCACAAATGAGTCAAAGAGGTGCAACATTTGAGGCAAATATATTGGCCCCAATTTCTTGCCAAAGATAAAGATCCCCTTGGTTAGTCAGGAAAGGCAACTGAATAGAGAGCGGAGCAGTAAAATCAATATAAGGTATTAGGCTAACCAGCACCTGATGTAGGGGTAAGTAGTTAAGGATCCTTGCTAAGCTAGAAGTGAGCAAAAACTGTATTGAAAATAAACAACATTTCCATCCAGAGCAGATAACAAATTGTGAAATAAATAGAAGGAATACAGCTTCTTAAAAAAATTCAGCTCCACGGCCGACTGCCCTACAAGATTTTGCAGGGCTTGGGAGCAAAATAATTTAAAAGTAACTTTGATAAATTTAGCTACATAACATAATTACAGTCACTGCATATTAAAACATGGAGCCATGTGGTGTGCTTCACAGAGGACCTAATGTTTAATAAAGAAGAGTTCCAATGAGAAAACGAATTAATATGGCTCTGCCTTATCTAAAGTGAAGAGGTCTCTGAGTTTGCATGGGTCAATTACTCCATTTAAAAAGCATATAGGAAAGAAGAAGGTATGCCGTAATTCATATTAAATTGTGTTCAGATTGCTTATTTTTAATTTCGAATCCTAAAGCATACCAAATTTATATTTTACAGTCTTGCCTATATATATCATACAGATAAAATATAGTACAAGTACAGCAATTCATCAATTTAGTTTAGCAATTTGGTTATGTTTGCTAGGCTGGCTCTGATTTTTTTGTCAGCTTTTTAGGCCTTGCCTACAATGCGCATGCGCTGTGCTGCAAGACGTATTGTTTACAATTCAGTGGACTGAAAACCTGCCCACAGCATACTAATAGTTGTTTTTGTTGTCACTCTCATTTCCAATTTTTTGATTGCTTTGCTCCAATAGGCTTCCATTCCTTTCTTCTGTTAGCTCTTCCCTGGAGCATAGACTAACTACATGTGTTCTTCCTCATCTTTGTTCTTCCTAGTCTTTTTGTAATTTATTTTATACGTGTTTCTTATTATTCCCGGATGTGCAATGTATTTTTCTACTTTTAACACCGGCATACTATTTATGTTGCATTCACCTTATCTGCCATCTCTATTGATGCTTTAGTTATTTTCACCAGTCCATGTACAACTCTATACCACTCTACTTTACGCTACTCCACTCTACGCCATTCCACTCTATCCTCACTACTCTGCACCAGTCCATGCTACTCTATGCCACCCCACCCTTTGCCACTCTACTGTACGCCACTCTACACCATTCAACTCTAAGCCACTCAATGCCACTCTACTCTGTGCCACTTCATTATACTCTATGCCTCTCTGCTATATGCCACTCCATTCTGTCACTCCAGTCCATGCCACTCTACACTATGCCGAACCACTCTACTCTACACTACTCTGCTTTACTTTATGCCATTCTACTTCACACAATACCACTCTATGCCACTTTACTCTACTCCAATCTACTCCACTGTACACTGTACAACTCTACTCTGCTCTACACCACTCTACACCATGCTGCTCTACTCCACGCCACTCCTCTCCACTCCACATATTGCCACTCTACGGCACTCCACTCTATGCCAATCTATGTTACTCCACACCACACCACTCTATGGCACTGTACTCTATGCCACTCAACTCTGCGCTACTCCACTCAGTGCCAACACACTCTAATCTGCGTCACTCCATGCTACTCCACATTTCTCCAATATGTTGCAGGCCATTCTACTCCACTCCACTCTATGCCACTCTGATTGCCACCCTATGCTACTCCACTCGATGCCTCTCCATTCCACTATACGCCACTCTACTCCACTCTATGCCACTCTACTCTATGCCACTCAACTCTGTGCCACTCCACTCCACTCTACCCTACACCGCTGTGCACCACTCCAATCCATGCCACTCTACTCCATCCCACAATGTTCCATTCTACTCTGTGCCACTCCATGTCACTCCACCCCACTCTACGCCACTCCAGTCTACTCTACGTCACTCTATGCCACTCTACTTTATGCCACTGTATCCTACTCCACTGCACTCTATGCCACTCTACTCTACACCACTTCACTCCACTCTATGCTACTCCACGCCACTCCACTCTCACATAGACAAGACCTATTGGCTTTGCCAATGCTTGTTATTTTTCTTGTCCCTCTTGCCCACACTACTTCCTTCTTTTGCACAATACACAAGAACACAATTTTGACACAATTCATCACATTTATCCCTTAATTCAGTTACTAGTAAAAAATCTAGGTTTAGAGGTGGAGGGAAAGAGAATGAAGGGAGGGGAGGAAAGATAATTCATCACTGGGCCTCAAGATACTACAAAGGTGGCATATCATAGGAAAAAGGTTGACATTTAATATCATAAGCAACCACTAAATATAGCTTGAGTGCAGATGTTTGTGTAAATGTGTGAAGCTACCTGTATCGTGGAATGAAATTAACACACATACTCATTCAGTAGTCATTCACATCTGCATTGTAGTCACCTGACTAAAGCATTTAGCTGGGTCTGAACTGGGGTGACAAAGTGAGCTAAAGAACGATGATGGATTCAACCCAGATCTGTGACTGGGGGTGAGTGTCTGAAAAGTTTCAGAGCTCCGTCCATCATCTCCTTGACCCAGACGTGGGTCCCTTGCTCACTTTCCCACTGGATTCAAGCCAGCCTGGCTGATGAGGGGTGTTACACCGAAACCGGTCCCAGGGTGCTTGTTTCCAGTCCAGGGAAGGCCTGGCTTGGCAGTTCGAGCTGAACTGTTTCGATCAGGCACAGGGTCAAGACTGATTTTCATATAGCTGGGTCTGAGCTGGGGTGGTGAAGTGAGCTAAAGAACGATGATGGATTCAACCCAGATATGTGACTGAGGGTGAGGGTCTGAAAAGTTTCAGCGCTCCGTCTATCATCTCCTTGTGTGTGCTTTGGTCGCATTAGCAGCATCTGCAAATCCATTTCAACGGATCACAAAATGATGCAAAAGCAAAAAGAGCATTTTATTTAGACTTAACCAAAATAACATATTAATTAAGATTTGTCCAGGCAATGTATGTAGCTATTATATCAAGCCTTTACAACTTAACCTGCAAGAGTGCATAGAATAATTTCTATCTGTTCATCAACTACGGCATTGCTGTATCGTAAATAGGTAATTGGACATTTAGATTTTTGGTAGCAAGGTGCTTTTAGCTCATCCAATGCTTCAAGTTGTAAGATTACCTGGAAATCAAAGCTGGTGAGGACATATTTGCTCATGTCTTTAGAGAGAACAAATATTGAGAGCGTGCAAGACGAAAGTGTGTTCATTAATATAAAGCATTTCAGCTTAGTGGATAATACATTTTCAATCGATTCCCCAATACATATGACACAACGTGGTTCAAGTGTTTTGCTTTGGAACTGAGTTGACAAAACTCAGAGACTAAATAGTGCACTTTGTGCAAATTAGTCAGTAAGTAATAAGAATGGTGAAACTTTTCTAAGAGGGTAACCCTCTAGGGCTTTTTAGATAATTGTCCTTCTCACCCATCGTCCATATATTATCCCAAAAATCTACTGGTAGCTGTTTCCTAACTTCCAATTGCGATTTTCTTTGATCACACTAGTCCTGTCATTGTTTTCTATACTATTTAACTTTGATAGGCACTGCAGTATGGAATGTGACAGTAGATCTCAGAACCACAGAGGACATCATCAAATAAAGGAGCATTCTGGAATGCCTATTGTTGATGATTGTTAGCCATGCCAGACTTGGCAAAGAAAGAGGTTTACTTTCTCTACACTGGATGGCCCATTTAAAGGTTGCTTACATTGGAAGTTTTCAGCTGTCTTTCTGCAGCAAAGGGAGCAGTGACATTGATCTTCGTGTACAAAGTTAATCTAATTTTAAACTCAGGATGGTGATTTTTGGCACTTTGGAGATCCTTATTTTATCTTTTAATGGATTCTCTTTCTGTGCTTCATCTGCATGTGATTTTATTTATTTTGTTATGGGTCTCATTTAATCACTTTCTGCAGTGCACCATTAACTGATCAAGAAGAATAGAGAAACAGAGGCACATGCACAATAATACACGTATGTGCTGTTACTCACACAGCTCGGGTAGAGCTGTCTTCTATGGAATGAATAAATTGGCAATCTCTCTAATTGTGGCATGTTTCTTATGTAATTTATGTCAAACACCATCAAGTAGGTTAATAATACATTTTTACCTTTAAAGACATTGAAATGAAATGCGCTATAATTATTGCTGAATTGATACATGTTAGAACTGGGGGTCTCTAGTTGGCAGAGGTAGGTACCTTTGTCCAAATAGGGACCCTTGCTTCTAGTCAGGGTAAGGGGGATACACTACTAAAATAACCCCTGCTCACCCCCTTGGTAGCTTGGCACGAGCAGGCAGGCTTAGCTCAGAGGCAGTGTGTAAAGCATTTGTGAACACATACAGTAACACAGTGACAACACTACAGATGGACACCACACAGGTTGTATTATAAAAATAAGTATCCTTATATAGACTTAACACAAGATCCAAAATGACAAAAATCCACAATACACTATGAAAAATATGACTGTCAATGGTAGAAAATAGTTCAGTTCAAATGCAGGTGATAAATGCAACACTTTACTCTCAATGTACCTTTGGATGCGTAACGCAAAACAAACAAAAGGGTCGCAGGGAAGGTGATGCTTCGATTCCTTACACGCAGAAAGGAGGATGCGTCGGATTCTTGCTGCGGCCCGGTTCTGATGCGATGATGATCCGATGCGATGCGAGAAAATGGCGTCTTGCTTACGGTGCGACACTGTAGACGGGATGCGTGCACGCCCGACAGCCGTGCAGCGTCTCGGCGATCATCTGAGCCGCGAAAGGCCATGCGACACACCTCTCTGGTGATGCGCCGGCGTCCTGTGTGGCGGCGGCACGCTTCTCCGGTGATGCGGGGCGCTTCGGTGATGCAATGGCGGCAGCGGCAGCACGCTTACTCCGTGATGCGATGACAATTGCTGCGGCGGCACGCTTCTCCGGTGATGCGGGGCGCTTCGGTGATGCGGCAGCACGCTTACTCTGCGATGCGACAACAACTGCTGCGGCGGCGACACGCTTCCTCTTTGTTGCGTCGCGCTTCCAGCTCCCAGCGGCACGCAGTCTCTCAGAAGGCCCAACAGCAGTAGGCACTTCAATTCCCAGCAAGGGAATTCAGGAGGGGGGCTGGGGGTGAAGTCTTGTATCCCTGAAACTTCAGGCAGGAGGCAAGCTCAATGTTCAAGCCCTTGGAGATCGTCTTCAAGATGATGAAAGCACACTCAGTCCTTTTCTCCTTTCTTTGGCAATAAAGTAACCACTGCAGGCCAACCCCAACAACACGCAGCATAGGGGTAGTCTCCTCCTTCAGCTTCCTGGTTCTTCTCCTCAGCAAAGGTTCGTCTTGATTCCCAGAAGTGATCTAAAGTCTTGGGGTCTGGGCCCCAGTATTTATACCCATAAATCCTTTGTCCTCTGAAGGCAGAGGGTCCTGTACCTAGTCCAAACCAGTTCTGGGTGCATTCTGCCAGTGCACACCTTCTTCCTTTGTCAATGTGGGCCAGGAACATCAGACGCAACCAGGAGGTGGAGCCAGCATTGTGGAAGGCAGGCACAGCCCTATTCAGGCCCAGGTGCTACTCCTCCCACCACTCTACATGCAGATAGGTCTATTCAGCCCTGTGCTGACTCACCCTGTCTCCTGGAGCCCCCCAGCCCCTGTCACTCACAAACCCTGACATACAATACACAAGCTAGCAGAGGCAGGCTGGATGGTTAGGCAAGAAAATACCTACTTTCTAAAAGTGGTATTTTCAAACACAGAATGTTAAAACCAACTTCACTAAAAGATGTATTTTATCATTCTGAGTTCAGGCATACTAAATTCGTTTTTCTACCATGTTCCCTGGGTCAGTTAGGATTATAAGATGTTATAATCAAACTGCCCATTCTGGCCTATGGGAACAGGTAGCCTTGCAATAGTGAAAAACGAAATTGGCTGTAATTCACTATCAGGACATGCCACAGATACCAGGGCATGTCCTATCTTACACATACAATGCACCCTGCCCTAGGGCTTACCTTAGGGGTGACTAATATGCAGGAAAGGGAAGGTTTGGGGACTGGTAAGTGGGTGCACTTACAAAGTCGACATGGCAGTACCAGACTGCACACAGGCTCTGCAATGGCAGGCCTGAGACACACTTTCCAAGCTGCTCCTGTGGGTGGCACAACCAGTGCTGCAAGCCCACCAGCAGCATTTGACTCACAGGCCCTGGGCACAAACAGTGCACTGTACTAGGGTCTGAGAGTGAATCAAATTGGCCAAACACGGAGTCACTAATCCATACATCAATTTATACAGAGAGCATATGCACTTTAGCACTGATCAGCAGTGGTAAAGTGCCCAGAGTCATAAAACCAACAAAAACAGGTCAGAAAAAGTACAAGAGGAAGGCAAAAAGTTCAGGGATGACCCTGCAAAAAGGGCCAAGTCCAACAATACACTATTACTAGTGTGCCAAACTTAAGAGTAGATGTGGACATTACAAGTATAAATTAGGTCTTCATATCTCCCAGTTTAAGGTTTGATGAATTATACATTCGTATAGACATTAATAATAGCTGAAGTACTGTACTTCATCGGCTCTGAACAGAATATATTTTGCATTAAATATTTGTGTTCATGTAAAACCTACTGTTATTTTTCTATCCTGATAAACATCAGATGTTCATATCAGTGGCTGCCCATTCAAGATACTTCGAAGATACTGCTCTGTGTAATAAGGATAGTAACTCTGACTATATGTATTCCTACTGACCCCGAATTAAGTAATACACTTGTTGTATAGAGTGCTACTGCTCATTTATATGTCAGTTTTCTGCTTTATAAATCCTTCTCAATAATTTTGAGTTGCTAATACTGTAATATTGAGTGTTTAGTTCCCTCTAATGAATGATTCAGAAATAATTCAAGAAACAATCACATAAGCAATTGTAATCATACAGGATGGACTCAATAATATTTTAGTTGATATTTTGGCATTGTCAACGTAGATACCCGACAGACAAACAGTCAGTCCCAAATGCTTCGGCAAAACATTGAACAACCAACTTTCAAAGTGTAGCATCCTTTTTTAGTGAGATGTAGTGGGATTTTCAGAATGTGCCTTGTGAAATTCTACTATGTGACTTCATCAATCTTGCTGGAAACTCACACTCTTACCTATAAATTATTTTATCATTCTTGTTGGAAGTATAAGTCTCTCAAACACCTGACTGAAGATGCGGTTAAGGTAGTGTTTATCAGGTGACGGTGATAGTTCATAGTAGGACTTTGGCCACATTTAAAGTTATGTTTATGTTTAGTGTTATGGCTTGGCTTTGGACTAAGGGGATTTTTAGGCCTGTGGTAAGGTGTTGGGTTAGAGTCTGGGGAAGAGTTACACTTTTTCATTCCTGAACATTTGGCAACATTTTATCTGTTCATATATGGAGATCCCTGCAGGAGCACAAATACACCAGCCCTGAGATAAAGGACAATCATTTTGCCAAGTTGTCATACCTGTAAGTTTGTTAAATCAACTCTATATGTTTATGTGGTGCAATAGTAAAGGAACAAATGTTCACCACTTCCACCTTAAAATGTAGCATATGCTGCTAGAAGAACGTGTTATCTGCAGCTTCTCTGCATACATTATTCATAATGGACAAAATTAATTTAAACACTATTTTCACAACTTTTAATAGTTGAGTGCTAGCATAACCAAATTTGCAACATATACAAATATAAACACACCATAAATAGTGCTCAATCTAATTTGGGAATCTTATGTTATCAGTGTTTGTAAAGTGTGTCCATCACCCGTAATGGTGTTAAAAGTCATCTGCTTAAAGTCAATTCCATGCTTCCTAAATTGCATCAACTCCAGTGTCTGGAACACCTGTCATTCAAACATGATTTACAGCTTCCATAGCAACGTTTGGCAGAAAAAAAAAACATCCTACATAAAAGGGAAGATCGAGATAGAATGTTAGCCCTTAGGCCTTCCATGTCATATCTACTAACAGATTAGAGAGCATTTGAGTCCTCCTTCCTTTTCATCTTAGAAAAGAGAAAGAGACTTCCAGGATAAGTCTCCCCCGGAGGGCAGAAGCAGATCAGAACGTGAGGGTTTAGACTTTTTTGATACTTGGCAGGAGTAACTGACCTTACATTGAGTGGCGTTAAGTTATTGAGAGCGCTCTGTGGAGTAGCACAGGGAATTCTCCACGATCGTGGTACAAAAGTCTTTAGGATAATCTTTTACTCTAAAGCATAATCCTAAAATTGGTACTGGATTGTGGATAGCACAAACACACGTGAAAATCCAGGACGTTTTTTAATGGCATAATTTGTTTTTACTTTAGTTTTTACTGCCACGCCCTGACACCCCACTATGAAACCCCCAAATCCTTTGTGCTTTTTGTTCCATTCCTATGAAATCCTGGAAATTGACTTACTACGCTCTTTATTAGAGTGAATATTTGACCATTTACAGGGTGGGAAAGGGTCAAGGAGAAGTTTATGATTTCCCTCATGTATTTTTTGGCGTTCAGAAATTCTCAAATCCAACCACTCTTCAAACACCCATTCCACATGCCTGGCCATGTGGTAATCTCTCATAAGAGCCAAATGATTTGTGAATGTCAGGTCATCTGTGCTTGTAACTCTTCTTTACAAGCGGGAATGGCTTTGTGAATCGGGCGTTGTTTTCAATTCTGAAAACATCCAATGTGCAAGCAGGTCTTCTAACTACTTCCACAGGAATATAATTATGTTATGTTTACGCTACAAATCCCCACAGCTATGCTTGATTCTGTTTTGCCTTCATTCATACCAACAATGAAATACGTGTATTTGACTTAAAGATAATGCCAGCGATCCCCCTGTACCAATATTTACAAAGGTTGCAGATTGCCTACAGACAACATTTACTTCAAGAGCATTCTATACTCAAAGTACATCAGGTGAATATTGATGACCCTAATTCTGTCTTAACCTTCCATATAGCCCAGCAGTATACACAGGGTACAGCCATGACCCAAGCACATCATTAAAAAGAGATCACTGAAACCTAGGTTTCAAAGCATCTTTTCACCTTTATCTTACATCATAGCCAGTTGAGCACCCCAAGGGCCAGATGTACGACCATACCAATTTGCGAGTCACAAATTGCGTCATTTTGCGACTCGCAATTTGCAACTCGCAAATAGGAATGTACAACAGTGTCTCAGACACTGTTTGCGATTCCTAATGTGTCGCAAATTGCCTTCCTCATTAATATTCATGAGACAGGTGCAATTTAAGACCCCGTTAGGAATGGCTAGCACCCCCAGGGGTGGTGGCCTGCTGGGGTCAGCAGACCACCATGTCTGTGACTTCTTTTTAAATAGAGCATAGATTCATAATTCGGTACTACTGATTGGATATTTGTCATATATGTCTTGTTTTATTCATTAAAGTAAGCTATATTTTTCTAAACTGGTGTGGGATATTTTTTGTGCGGTGTTTTACTGTTTAAAATGTTCCACATATACTTTACATGTTGCCGCTAAGTTAAGCCTGACTGCTCTGTGCCACGCTACGAGGGGGTTGAGCACAGTTTAAGTTGGGGTTTGCTAATGCATTAACCTGACTAGGATTGTGGTTGCTGCTTGACCAGGGCTCCCACCCCAGTCATCCAGTAACACAGTTTCTAACAGTGCACTGCTTTCCTTATAAATTGAATACCCATAATACAGAATAAGTCACTAAACATCACTTCTGTCATAATAAATAATTTTCCCATCTCTCGATGTAATTTCTGATTCTGGATAACATCCAAAAGCAGTAGTTAGCTAACCTGTAAGTTTCAACTCCCCATTTCTTTAGAATATTGTTTTTAATGAATCACATTTGCTTTAAATGTGCCTGTTGCTAGACAACTTAATACACAGCACAATCTCAACCGCCCCTGGCTTATTTTTGCACAGGTGTCCCCTTACTAAAATAAACTCCTCCAAACTTATGGGAGCTTGGTACGTATTTATATTAAGCCCATATTTCACAGGGAACCATGACGTATATCAAAAATATGTCACAGTTCCCCCTGAAATATGTTTTATTATCATAATGACAGCCTCCAAACCCTTGTATACAGCTATACCATTGTCAAGGAACTAGGAATATATGAAATGGAGATCAAATTGTGTGATAAGTGTTGAAAATGGGTTCCGTCCAGTTAGTCTGCCAGGAGTTTTTGCTTTTGATCTCCCGGTTTTTGGACCTTTACTGTGGGTGAGTCTCACTCCCTGAGCCTCATTCAGGGGCGTAGCTAGGCCTTAGGCTGCCCGTGGCGGCCCTTGCGTGTGCCGCCCTCAGCAAAATGATTGAAGAGCGGGTGGGTAGCGGCCGATTCTTGCGGCCGCATCGGCCGCAGGTAAGGGCGGGGGAAGGGGGGCCGGCCGCCGCCCCAAAACTCGCCGTCCCCATCGCCCCCCCCTAGCTACGCCACTGGCCTCATTCATAGTACTTTCATGAAATTGGACTGAGAGTGCTTACCGCCAGTATACGCCTTTTAAGATAAGGCCACTGCGATGCAGCTAGGGTAAGGGGCACTGTGTTGGTTACACTTGAACTTGTGTGGGCTGTGCATGAGAGACTACGGTTGTGTTCAGCCTAGTAACTCCACGCAGGTAACATGCTTGTGGCAGTTTAAACTGGAAATTCGACCTGCTAAAAATCCCTCTTTGAAAGGCCTAAACCTTGCTTTTAAATATTAATACGTCATCCCTAAATAGGGCTTTTTGCCTATAAAAGCAGAGTGCATGGTATTTAAAAGTAGGACAGATACAATGTAATATCAAACGTGTCCTTACCATGAAATATCCCCAAAACCTATTTTGACTGTAGCAAGGCCGGCTGCTTCCATAGGCAAACACTGGGCTATATGTTACATTTAATCATTGCTAAATTTGAATTGGCAGCAGCTAGTGAAATAATAGAATTTTTTCTAGTTATAATATTTAGCAAGAGGTACTTTTAAAAAGTTCCCATTTTTCTGCCTAAAGCTTGTAAGTATTCAACTGCCACCTCGCAGCTGGATGGCTCCACAGTGGTAAGATATGGATTGCTCCCAGACAGAGGATAAAGGGCTTGGGTGGTAAAAGGTTCTGGCCTTCCCTTGACAGGGGGGCCTGGGAGCTGTACCCAAGCATTAGTTACACTTCCAAGGGGCCTACACTGTCACAAGCAGATGAACCTTGCACCAGTCCTGCCCCTTCCTTTGTCCCTCTAGCCAACATGACTTCAGAATCAATAGGAGGGGGGGCAGCATGAGAACCATTTTGGAGTGACCACAGGGAGGGTTTGCCTATTATCATAGCCAGTCCTCAGGGTGGACATAAGAGCTCTGATAGGGGAAGAAGGGTTATGCCATATTGGATTGTCTCATTATGCTGTGCAGGAGTATTGAGACAGGGCTGGGAGGATAATGTGCCATCCTAGGATTGGCAGGGTTGCCTGGAATCTAGAAAGTTTAGCCTACACTTATAAACCTCTACACAAAGGAGAGACAGAGGCCTACTTTACTTATTATGACACCCTCTAATTAAGTGATGATACACCTGGTAGATACACCTGGTATAGGTGGGGGTATTATGATTATGGGGGACATGACCCACTAGGAGTCAAATGTGATTCAAGTATGTCACCAAAGGTATTTTCATCTGCCTGATGTATATATTTGTAAATTAATGCCTAGTAAGTCATGTGTGTACGTTTGTTAAGAAAAAGCACTGACTGTACAATAATTTATTGGGCGTTGTTGTTGCATATCAGTGAATGGAGATTGCTGTTTCAATGTGGAGGGTTCAAATTAAATTTACTATACACACTCCAACATGAGCAAAATTAGGGAAAGTGTTGGACTTTTGAGGCATAAGAATTACTAGTCCCAACCCAAGCAACAGTAGGGAAAGTAATGGACTTTGGAGAGGATAGTTTTACTATTCTCCTGCAATCTGAGCAATACTAGGGAAAGTGCTGGACTTTAGAGTGGTCAGATTTACTATTCCCACTCTTACATTTTTTAAATATAACATTTATATAAAAAAAGTAAAAATCAACTTAGTCAGGTAATTTACTTAATTATCGATTAAAAAAACACAGTACATTAAAATATCTATAAATATAAATTAATTTAGCTATGGAAAAACTTTCCACCTCAATCTCCCACAAACCCAACAACCCACTACTGAACAATTAACTTTAAAAATGTTACATTTCATGTAAAAACTTACAAAATATATTACGCCCAAATTATCAGAAATATTATTACAATACCTATAACTTAAAAAAATTAAACTAACTAAAATGTATCAAACTAATTAAAACATTATATTTAAAAACAAGATATTAAGTAAATAAAAAATAATATTCATACCTTTGATATTGAGTCACACAATATTTTTGATATAATGAAATTCTGTCCATGATATTTGTGAGCCATAATATTTTTGATTCAAAATTCTGTCAGAATACCATTGAAAGTGTATTCAAGTCTTGGGTAAGCAAACCTAAAAATCCTGATCCTAGTCAAAGCCCATTGTCTGCTGCACTTTGAATAAAGCATTATTAAGCTAACTACCCCAAAAATATACATGTAATGTAAAAAATATATGAGAAAATTGTGTAATATGGTCCTATACAGCTATCTTCAGATTCTAGTGACATTTAGAAACCATAAGGCCTTCACTTTCATGGTGTATGATGTGATGTCACCCGAACCCCTCAGTCTTAATTGTGGATAATATATGTGTGAAGTCCTAAGTAGTACATAATGAGGACGCACGTTATAGTTATATGACTAAAATATAACTGGCTTATTTCAGTGGTGTCGGGTTTTTAACATTAGTTCTTGTCTCATTTCGTCTCCTAACTATCTCACTTTAAGCTCTGTTGTTTCTGTGAATTTCTAGTTTTTTTTGTTTTTAACTTAAGTTAAGGTATTTGCTCCTAATATAACTCTAACATTACTTTAACCTTTGGATTTTTCTGTGAATTTCAGGGATTTTTGATCATATTCTAAGTAGGCCCAGTTCCCAACTCTGCGCTGGTAACCAACCAAAGCTGTGCCCAAATTTTGTTTTCCTGCATGTTACTATCGTGAAGTAATTTGGGAGCTGTTAAGGACTGAGAAAAGGGTTAGGGTGAGTAGACAGATGTGGAAAGTGGATACAGACGTCTCTTCCTTCTTTTCTTTTTATAGCCACTTTAAAATTTTATTATGTCTCAAATTACTAAAACCCGATGTGAGAAGTTGGCCTGGTATATGCTGTCCACTATTTAAAGTGGGCACCTTGTACCAGTCCAAACAACCCCTTATGGAGATAGGTTAAAGATACCCTTTAGTGAAAGCTATCCTAGTGGTAGCTATGGAGAACAGCCTTCAGGCTAAGTCTTGAAGGAATGTAAAGCAGCTTGTTTTACCAGTCTATAATCTCTTGAGTGACCAAATGAAAGAGGACCACACCAGGTATATATTTAAAATATATGTATTTAGTCTTAAACATACCCCTCTAGTCTCTTTATGAGGCTAGAGTTCGAAGTACATAAGTTACAAGTCAGTTATCAACAGTAATAGCACAAATACACGTTTGAGCCCTAGGGCGTACCAAACCATATACCAAAAAGTGGTATAAGAACCACGACTGAGCTAGACACAAGGCCTAGAGCCTGTAGAAGTGCTTGGACCCCAAGGAACCCCCCAAGGTAGTGACACAGGGGACCCACGGGGGACGCGTGCAGTGTGAGAACACACCCGCGAGCCACCGTTGACTTCTATGGGGAAAGTCGCGGTTGGATTTTTAAAAGGAAAGGACACTTAGAGGAGGACTTGGAGCAAATCCCTTTAGAACTAGGCAGTTCTAGAGTCAATACCCACGGGAGCACCGGAGTACTCGAGTTACCTCACCCAGGGAAGCCGGGTGCATAGGTGTCTTTTGGCGTCGGGTTTCGTCGTCGTTTTCAATGGCGATCTGCTGCAGCGGGCTGCTGGCGACCAAGTCGAAAGTTTCCGGGTGGATCCAAGAGTGGATCGAAGATCTGAAGGACCTGAAAGCAGAGGGGACAGAGTCTGGGTCACTAGCCAGTGACCAGGAAGGCGATGAGCAGATGCCCACCGAGGTCGGGTGCTTCAGGTAGGTTGATGGTCGTCTTGACTCTTCAGCCACGAGGTCCAGGAGTAGTCGGCGATGACCTGGAGCTGGATTCGAGCTGTTCCACGACGTCTGTCGATTGCTGGGGTGTCGGCGACCGGATTGGACCCAACAAGCCTTGGCAACGGCAAGTCACGTGGAAACAAAGAAAGGACGTTGATGCAGACCAGCAAGGTGTGGGGGACTCACCCAGCGACGGTAAGTCAGGGCACATCTGGAGCAACCAGGAAAGCCCAAGCAGAAGAAGAGTTGCCTTCGGGAGGGCCCACTAGCCAACGGACTAGCGACCGCAAAGGAGCCTCAAGTGGACGCACTTGGAGCTGGCTCACAGGACACTCGTGGAGTGGAGGCCAGTGATCTTCAGTGCAGTTTGGGCTGGAGGCGGGGGCTACTCGGAGCCCAAAGCACAACTTCGAGGAAGACCAGGAAGAGGATGCACTTGCAAAAGTTCTCGGTGTCCAGGGGTCACGGTTCCACGTTACCCACGACAGCTACGTGCCTCAGCTTCACTGGTGTCTCAGGGCAGCCTCGGAGAAGTCTGGAAATCCACCTCTGGTGTTGCAAAGACTTCGGCATCCGGCGGGAGCTTCAGCGATGCAGACCGGACAATTGCCTCTTAGGAGCCTGCCAAGCAGGGGAGTCACTCCTTGACCCCAAGGGAGATTCTTCAGTCCTCTAATCTTCAAGTAGAGCGTCGAAGGTCCAGGATTCGGCTTGAGAGTTTCGTCCAGGGTAATCTAAAGTCCTAAGGACTGGGGTCCCATACTTATACTAAGTTAGGGGTTGGACATACTCTGGGGACCCACCTATGGGAGGGTCAGGGAAGAGGGGTGGTTACACCCATTCCCTTTGTCCAGTTTCGCGCCAGAGCAGGGGCAGGTAGCCCCTGCAACCGGTTTGAACTAGACTATGCACAGGGACACCAAATTTGCCCCAGTGCTGGTCTTCAAAGCACCAGGGAGTGCTCCTGCCCAGACTCAATACATATTATCCTGTCTGGGGAGGTGGTTACACCTCCCTGCGACAGGAAACCTATTGTCCAGGCCTCCCCTGCCGGAGTTTCGGTCAGCAGCAGGAGGCCAGACTCGTGTCTGTGGCAGCGGCATCCATTTTGTGATGCCAGGGCTCTGAAAAGATTATACCGGGTATGCCGGTGTGTACATGTCTCTCCCTCTAGAAGGGTGGAATGCTACTCCCGCCGCCAGGACTGGCGCGGGGGTAGTATTCCAAGGTGTTTGACACCAAACACGACATGTTTTGGTGCAGCCAGTCCAAAGTTAGCATTCTACCGCGAGGATATAATGCACTTAAGAGTATATGGTCAGGCTGTACCACAAACAGCATCAGAGGATGGACTCCGAACGCTGCAGAGGGGCTCTGCTCATGCAGGGTCACCCTCTCACATAAAAACCAAGCACTCTGCCTTCAGGATTGTTAAGGCCTGCCATAGGAGTGACTTATAGGTTTATATGTGTGCAATGGTAGCGATATAGGTAGCCTATATCACAGTAAGGGGTGCATGCACCACCTTACCCAGGCTGCAGTAGCAGACCTGTGGTGTCATTTTGTAGGGCCTCCCAGGGGTGGCATAATACATGCTTCAGCCCCTGGTAGGCCTCTGGAGTACCTATGCCCTGGGTACATAGTATACCATATACTAGGGACTTATAAGGGCACTCCAGGATCCAATCAAAGGTGTGCCTAAGGCACATGGAATCCATTTTAGAGAGGAAGCAGCTAGGCTGGGGTTCTGATTAGCAGGGCCCCAGCCAGACTAAAGTTGAAAAACAGTGAAGCATCAGCAAAAAGTGGGGGTACCCATGTGAAGCAGATCCTACTCTCCTACACAACCCCCCCCCCCCAAACGCAGGGACATTAAACTAACCTTGACCAGTTGAGTCTTCATGTTCTAAGTGGAAGTACCTAGAGAGTCCATCTGCATTGGCATGGTTACTTCCAGGTCTATGTTCCACTGTAAAGTCCATCCCCTGTAGGGAAATGGACCACCTAAGCAGTTTGGGGTTTTCACCCTTCATTTGTTTTAGCCATAGGAGGGGCTTGTGGTGTGTTTGAACAAGGAAGTGAGTACCAAACAAGTATGGCCTCAACTTCTTCAGAGCCAAACCACAACAAAGGCCTCCCTCTCTATGGCTGACCAATGTTTCTCTCTAGGGGTCAGCCTTCTGCTAATGAAAGCTACTGGCTGATCCTGACCTTCATCATTCAATTGTGACAGTACAGCCCCTACCCCCAATTCAGATGCATCTGTTTGGACAATGAACTTCTTGGAGTAATCAGGACTCTGGAGAATGGGAGCAGTGCACATGGCCTGCTTCAGGTCATCAAATGCCTTTTGACAGCTAGCTGTCCACTGAACCTTTTTGGGCATTTTCTTGGAAGTTAAGTCATTCAGGGGTGTCACTATTGATCCATACCCCTTGACAAATCTCCTATAGTACCCAGTCAGGCCTAAGAAGGCTCTCACCTGAGTTTGGGTAGTTGGAGCAACCCAGTCCATGATGGTCTGGATTTTGCTCTGCAGTGGTTGAACCTGGCCTCCACCTACAAGGTGGCCCAGGTACACAACCTGACTCTGCCCTATCTGGCACTTGGTGGCCTTGATAGTGAGGCCTGCCTTTTGCAGGGCCTCTAAAACATTCCTTAGGTGGACCAGGTGATCCTCCCAGGTGGAGCTAAAGACAGCAATATTATCAAGATAAGCTGCACTGTAGGCTTCCAGACCTGTGAGAACTGTATTCACCAACCTTTGGAAAGTGGCAGGTGCATTCTTCAAACCAAAGGGCATTACCACAAATTGATAATGCCCACTAGGGGTTGAGAATGCTGTTTTTGGCTTTGCATCATCAGCTAGCCTGATCTGCCAGTAGCCAGCTGTTAGGTCAAATGTGCTTAGATACTTGGCTGAGGCCAAAGTGTCTATTAGCTCATCTGCCCTTGGTATTGGATGGGCATCAGTCCTAGTGACTGCATTGAGACCCCTGTAGTCCACACAAAACCTCATCTCTCTTTTCCCACCACTGGTGTGAGGTTTTGGCACAAGGACCACTGGACTAGCCCAAGGGCTATCTGAGGGTTCAATAACTCCCAAATCCAACATTTTCTGGACTTCTGTCCTGATACAGTCCCTGACATGGTCAGGTTGCCTATAAATCTTATTTTTAATAGGCAGACTGTCCCCAGTGTCCACTTCATGAGTGCACCAGGTGGTCTGACTTGGAGTCAGAGAGAACATATGTCTGAACTGATTGAGCACCTGTCTGCAATCAGTTTGCTGCTGAGCAGTGAGGCTGCCTGCCAAGGCTACACCATCCACTGACCCATCATCAGGGTTCTGTGAGAGCAGGTCAGGGAGTGGGTCACTCTCTTCCTCCTGTCCCTCATCAGTAGCCATGAGCAAGCACATGTCTGCCCTGTCCACATATGGTTTCAATCTGTTGACATGGAGAACCCTGTGGGGACTCCTGGGTGTTCCTAGGTCTACCAAATAGGTAAACTCACCCTTCTGTTCAACAATGGTATGGGGTCCACTCCATTTGTCTTGGAGAGCTGCTGGGGCCACTGGCTCCAACACCCACACCTTCTGTCCTGGCTGGTAAACAGTCAGTACAGCATTTTGGTCATGCCAGGCTTTTTGTAATTGCTGGCTAGCCTCAAGGTTTTTAGTTGCCTTTTTCATGTACTCAGCCATCCTGGAGCGGAGACCAAGTACGTAGTCCACTATGTCCTGCTTTGGGGGCTTGAGAGGTAACTCCCATCCTTCCTTCACCAGGCACAATGGACCCCTGACAGGGTGACCAAACAAAAGTTCAAAAGGGCTGTAGCCAACCCCCTTTTGAGACACCTCCCTGTATGCAAACAAAAGGCAGGGCAAGAGTATGTCCCATCTTCGCCTAAGCTTTTCTGGGAGCCCTTTAATCATGCCCTTTAAGGTTTTGTTGAATCTCTCAACTAAACCATTGCATTGTGGGTGATAGGGTGTGGTGAATTTGTAAGTCACTCCACACTCCTTCCACATTGCCTTCAAGTATCCAGACATAAAGTTTGCACCCCTGTCTGATACAACCTCCTTAGGGAAGCCCACTCTTGAGAAAATTCCCAGGAGGGCTCTTGCCACCACAGGTGCTGTAGTGGTCCTAAGGGGAATAGCCTCTGGGTACCTGGTGGCATGGTCCACCACCACCAGGATAAACCTGTGCCCAGATGCTGTTTGGGGATCCATGGGACCAACAATGTCAATCCCCACCCTTTCAAAGGGAACCCCCACCACAGGTAGTGGTATCAGGGGGGCCTTTGTGGTGCCACCTGCCTTGCCACTGGCCTGGCAGGTTACACAGGAGCGACAAAACTCCTTGGTGTCTTCAGACATGTGGGGCCAGTGAAAGTGAGGAACAATTCTGTCCCAAGTCTTGTTCTGGACCAGGTGACCTGCTAGAGGAATGTCATGGGCTAGGGTCAATAGGAAGCCCCTGAACTTCAGAGGTATAACCAACCTCCTGGTGGCACCAGGCTTGCGGTCTCTACACTCTGAGTACAAGAGTCCATCATCCCAATACACTTTATGGGGACCACTAGCATTCCCAGCAGCCTCAGCAGCAGCTTGCTGTCTGAGGGGTTCAAGAGAGGGGCAGCTCTGCTGCTCCTGGCTCAGATCTGCCCTGGAAGGGCCCCCTGTCCCTAAGAACTCAACCTGATCAGGCTCAAGCTCCTCTGGGATAGTTCCTTCCTCAGGACTGAGATCATCTCCCTCAAGAGACTGATCTTCCTTCTGAGCCAAGGGGGAAGGCACTGCCTTTACCCTACTACTCCTCTTCTTGGATGGCACTTGGTCCATTGTTCCAGGATCCAAGGCCTGTTCAATGTTAGACATTTTGCTCTGTGACCTGGTCACAGCAAACACATCTGCAGGGATGCCCAGCATTTCTGCATGGGTCCTGAGCTCCACTTCTGCCCAAGCTGAAGTTTCTAGATCATTGCCAAGCAAGCATTCAACTGGTAGGTCTGCACTTACCACAACCTTCTTAAGGCCAGTTACCCCTCCCCAGGAGAAGTTAACAACTGCCAGAGTATGGTCTGTTCTGACATTGCTAGCATTGGTCACTTGGTACATTTCACCAAGTATAATCTGCCCAGGATCCACAAGATCTTGTGTCACCATGGTGACACTTGCTCCTGTGTCCCTGAATGCCAAAGCCTCTTTTCCATTGATTAATGGCTGTTGCCTGTACTTGCCCAGGTTACTGGGACTCACAGAGGAGGTCACATCCATGCCTCCATCACAGACTAGGACAGCCTAAGTGAGTTCTCTGACTAGGCCAGAGCTCACCTCATTACCCAGGGACAACCCTACTAAACCCTTGGCTTGTGTACTCCCATCACCATTTGTAACTGCACTAGGGGGAACAGGTGCCTTAGGGGCATTGGTGGTGGCTGGAATAGAGTCTTTGGACTTGGTGCAATCACTGGTCCAGTGTGTCTTTTGCTTACAGACTTTGCACCATGGTTTCTTTTGGCCTTTCCCTTTGTTAGACTGTGAATCCCCACCTGAAGAAGATTTTTGGGGGCCTTGTGAAGACTTCTGGTCTTTACCCTTGTCCCCACCCTTTTCAGAGTTCTTAGAATCTTACTTCTTTGGGTCACCACCTTGGTTCTGTACCTTCTGCCTCACCCTGGTTCTGACCCATTTGTCTGCCTTCTTACCCAATTCTTGGGGAGAGGTCAGATCAGAGTCCACCAGGTACTGATGCAACAGCTGATTTTGACAGTTATTAAGAATCTGCTCCCTCATGATAAGATTGTACAATCCTTTGAAGTCACATACCTTACTGCCCACTAACCAACCTTCCAGAGCCTTAGCAGAACAATCAACAAAGTCCACCCAGTCTTGATTCTGTGCTTTTTGGGTATCTCTGAACTTTAACCTGTATTGTTCAGTTGTTAGGCCAAACCCATCAATCAATGCACTTTTTAAGACTTGATAATTATCAGCATCCTCTTCTCTAACACTGAGGAGCTTGTCTCTACCTTTGTCTGCAAAGGAGAGCCACAAGATTGCTGCCCACTGCTCCTGAGGGACACTCTGTACTTTACAGGCCCTCTCCAGTACAGTTATCCATTTGTGGATGTCATCCCCACTCTGGTAGGGAGGGACAATCTTGCTCAGGTTTCTATGGTCATAAGACCTTTCCCTACCACTAGGGAAATTGCTGCCACCATGGGACTCTAATCCCAACTTTCTTCTTTGTCTATGAAGCTCTAGGGACTCCCTGTCTATAGCCAACTGCTCTCTTCTGATTCTCAACTGAGCTTCTTCATACTGGAGCAGTCTCTTTTTCCTTTCATGAGAGGATTCCCTCCTATGAGAGGAAACAGAGGTCCCTACTGAGGTGTCAGAGTGGTTAGACTCCTGAGAAGGAGATCTAGACCTTCTGGGCACACTCACAACTCCTCCTGGGGGGACAAAGGGGAGGTCATTCTGATCCTCCTCCTCATCCTCAGGAGTAGCTGCATTATCCAGGTCAGGATCATTGTCATCCTCCTGGCCAGTTTCAGAGGTCAGGTCCTGGGCATTTTCATCCCTGGCCCCTCCCTCATCTTCTGCCCCACCCTCTCTGCCTACCCTTTCAGGCCCTATGGGTCTTCTAAGATCATCTAGCAGAAGCATCTCCAGGAGACGTTGGGTGTTGGCACTTTTGCCTGTCTTCAACTTCCTAATCTTGCACAACTCTCTCAATTCCAAGAATGGGAGGTTGTCATATGTGGATGGCAGGAGCCCACTGGTTCCTGGTAGTGAAGACATTACTAGTGAGGTGTGGTGTATGCACTACCTACTCTAGTGTGGCCTACTAAACTCTCTTGAGTTGTAGAAAGGGTGTGCTATCCCTTAACACACAGCTCTAAGTTCAGTAGAACTTACTGTATACTAAGCTTGTTATTATATGTCCCTAAGGTACCCTTAGTGGTTTTCAGTTGATCAATTCAATTGAGATTATCTGGTAAAACAATAGCAAGCTGGAATCCCACACGCTGCACACCAATGTGAGAAGTTGGCCTGGTATATGCTGTCCACTATTTAAAGTGGGCACCTTGTACCAGTCCAAACAACCCCTTATGGAGATAGGTTAAAGACAACCTTTAGTGAAAGCTATCCTAGTGGTAGCTATGGAGAGCAGCCTTCAGGCTAAGTCTTGAAGGAATGTAAAGCAGCTTGTTTTACCAGTCTATAATCTCTTGAGTGACCAAATGAAAGAGGACCACACCAGGTATATATTTAAAATATATGTATTTAGTCTTAAACACACCCCTCTAGTCTCTTTATGAGGCTAGAGTTCGAAGTACATAAGTTACAAGTCAGTTATCAACAGTAATAGCACAAATACACGTTTGAGCCCTAGGGGCGTACCAAACCATATACCAAAAAAGTGGTATAAGAACCACGACTGGGCTAGACACAAGGCCTAGAGCCTGTAGAAGTGCTTGGACCCCAAGGAACCACCCAAGGTAGTGACACAGGGGACCCACGGGGACGCGTGCAGTGTGAGAACACAGCCGCGAGCCACCGTTGACTTCTATGGGGAAAGTCGCGGTTGGATTTTTAAAAGGAAAGGACACTTAGAGGAGGACTTGGAGCAAATCCCTTTAGAACTAGGCAGTTCCAGAGTCAATACCCTCGGGAGCACCGGAGTACTCGAGTTACCTCACCCAGGGAAGCCGGGTGCATAGGTGTCTTTTGGCGTCGGGTTTCGTCGTCGTTTTCAATGGCGATCTGCTGCAGCGGGCTGCTGGCGACCAAGTCGAAAGTGTCCGGGTGGATCCAAGAGTGGATCGAAGATCTGAAGGACCTGAAAGCAGAGGGGACAGAGTCTGGGTCACTAGCCAGTGACCAGGAAGGCGATGAGCAGATGCCCACCGAGGTCGGGTGCTTCAGGTAGGTTGACAGTCGTCTTGACTCTTCAGCCACGAGGTCCAGGAGGCGTCGACGATGACCAGGAGCTGGATTCGATCTGTCCCACAACGTCTGTCGATTGCTGGGGCGTCGGCGACCGGATTGGACCCAACAAGCCTTGGCAACGGCAAGTCATGTGGAAACAAAGAAAGGACGTTGATGCAGACCAGCAAGGTCTGGGGGACTCACCCAGCAAGGGTAAGTCAGGGCACATCTGGAGCAACCAGGAAAACCCAAGCAGAAGAAGAGTTGCCTTCAGGAGGGCCCACTAGCCAACGGACTAGCAACCGCAAAGGAGCCTCAAGTGGACGCACTTGGAGCTGGCTCACAGGCACTCGTGGAGTGGAGGCCAATGATCTTCAGTGCAGTCGGGGCTGGAGGCGGGGGCTACTTGGAGCCCAAAGCACAACTTCGAGGGAGACCAGAAAGAGGATGCACTTGCAAAAGTTCTTGATGTCCAGGGGTCACGGTTCCATGTTACTCACGACAGCTACGTGCCTCAGCTTTGCTGGGGTCTCAGGGCAGCCTCGGGGAAGTCTGGAAATCCACCTCTGGTATTGCAAAGACTTCGGTGTCCGGCGGGAGCTTCAGCGATGCAGACCGAACAATTGCTTCTTAGGTGCCTGCCAAGCAGGGGAGTCACTCCTCGACCCCAAGGGAGATTCTTCAGTCCTCTAATCTTCAAGTAGAGCGTCGAAGGTCCAGGATTCAGCTTCAGAGTTTCGTCCAGGGTAATCTAAAGTCCTAAGGACTGGGGTCCCATACTTATACTAAGTTAGGGGGTTGGACATACTCTGGGGACCCACCTATGGGAGGGTCAGGGAAGAGGGGTGGTTACACCCATTCCCTTTGTCCAGTTTCGCGCCAGAGCAGGGGCAGGTTGCCCTGCAACCGGTTTGAACTGGACTATGCACAGGGACACCAAATGTGCCCCAGTGCTGGTCTTCAAAGCACCAGGGAGTGCTCCCGCCCAGCCCCAATACACATTATCCTGTCTGGGGAGGTGGTTACACTTCCCTGCGACAGGAAACCTATTGTCCAGGCCTCCCCTGCCGGAGTTTCGGTCAGCAGCAGGAGGCCAGACCCGTGTCTGTGGCAGCGGCATCCATTTTGTGATGCCAGGGCTCTGAAAAGATAATACCGGGTATGCCGGTGTGTACATGTCTCTCCCTCTAGAAGGGTGGAATGCTACCCCCGCCGCCAGGACTGGTGGGGGGTAGTATTCCAAGGTGTTTGACACCAAACACGACATGTTTTGGTGCAGCCAGTCCAAAGTTAGCATTCTACCGCGAGGATATAATGCACTTAAGAGTATATGGTCAGGCTGTACCACAAACAGCATCAGAGGATGGACTCCGAATGCTGCAGAGGGGCTCTGCTCATGCAGGGGCACCCTCTCACATAAAAACCAAGCACTCGGCCTTCAGGATTGTTAAGGCCTGCCATAGGAGTGACTTATAGGTTTATATGTGTGTGCAATGGTAGTGATATAGGTAGCCTATATCACAGTAAGGGGTGCATGCACCATCTTACCCAGGCTGCAGTAGCAGACCTGTGGTGTCATTTTGTAGGGCCTCCCAGGGGTGGCATAATACATGCTTCAGCCCCTGGTAGGCCTCTGGAGTACCTATGCCCTGGGTACATAGTATACCATATACTAGGGACTTACAAGGGCACTCCAGATTCCAATCAGAGATGTGCCTAAGGCACATGGAAACCATTTTAAAGAGGAAGCAGCTAGGCTGGGGTTCTAATTAGCAGGGCCCCAGCCAGACTAAAGTTGAAAAACAGTGAAGCATCAGCAAAAAGTGGGGGTACCCATGTGAAGCAGATCCTACTCTCCTACACCCGATAACTCCTCCCACATTTTTAATCCACTGGTTGTACACCGGCATTTTCATTCCACTGCTTATTTACTTCAGCCTGCTCCTCAGAAAATTCTTTAAATTCAACAGTCTTGAACACAAAATGTTAGCACTCTAGTTTGGGAATTACCAGACAGACTGATGCTGGTGTTGGTAGTATGTTTCTCTACATGCTTCATTCTGCATATCAGAATGTTTACTAACATGGATGAGGAAGATAATTGAGACCTCATAGAAATGTGTTCTGGTTTTAGCTTTTGAGAGCATTAATCATAATTTCTCTGACAGAAGGAAACCCCTCATTCTGTTCATTTATTGCAGTATCCTCCGAAGGAAATGCTTTCAGTTTTATAGCTTTGATTTCATCAAGATGTTGTTCAGAAGTGCCACACTTGTGTCATAAAAACAGATTTTCAGAGTGGTAATTGTTCATTAGAACACTGTAATGAAGCTGCAGTAGAACACAGGGGAAACAATAGACAGCTGCTAGTGTTGGATGTACATGTTTCAATCAGCATATTAGTTTTTTTTCCCAATATTGATGAGGAAGATAGTTGAAAATTTACAGAAATAGAGCGCTAACCAGAATTTCTATGACAAAAAGAACCCACTGATTTTATTAATTCCTAAAGGAAATTGTAGTATCCTACTCATGTTCTAGTTCTTGTTATGCCCTTTACATCCCCTGCTCAGCCAGTGTGTTTGTGAGTGTGCTGCACGGAATGTTGGAGTGATGATGCGATTGGAATGTTGGGTGCATGAGAGGTTGGAAGTGACAGTTGAGAATGGGCTGAGCAGCATGCAGGCTGCTCCTGGTGGGGCTGCTCTTCAGATTATAACTACCTGCTTGACAAGATCTTATCTACTTGTAACTATCTACAATAAAGCTTCCTGAATTACATCCTACCTGCGTGGACCTCCTCACTACATTTATTTGGCGACGAGGATGGTGACGAACCTACGTGATACAAGCGGATCTCAGGGACCTGGCGAACATAAGAGGACCTGAAGACGGAAACAACTACAGAGCCTGCAGTTTTTGCTACCGCAAACAACAGAATGAGGTATCCACAAGAAAGGAAGTACTCCAAACAAGGAACAAGGGAGTTCTTCTCTGAACAACAAAGACGTCTACATCAAAGAAAACTTTCCTCACAGAAAAGAAAAGACAAAAAGATTCAGGTAAAGATGAAGCACTACGCCCTACAGCCCCACCAGTGTCCTCTCCATCGGACAGCCCTAGCCCAGGTGTGCTGTGCTCATCTGGTTTACTTTCTTTGGACTTTGAATCTTACTACTAGTGATTCTGTTATCAAGCCCACCATCATTCTGCTTATCAACATGGTTGGAAAGTATGTCCTTTCCCCTCAAGCTTCAACACCAAGTGACGCAGCGCAAATGTTTCCTGTCGCAATACTGTGTTTGCTGCTTGCTACAACCTGCCACCACGGTGTTTCGGTGTGTTTGTGACACGACGCTCCACTCAGCCAAATTGTGTTTCTGTAGGTCAGTGACCATTGCTGCTGTGTCAACCTGTGTGAGCTCATGCATTACAGCCCATCCGAAGTGAAGTTTTTGCCTCTAAATTCACTGTAATGCTGTTCTACAATTTGAAGTTGCTTGAAATCCTACCCAACGTGCTGCCTCTAATGAGCCTGTCTGTGAAGATAATTTTGTGAGTGACTTCGTTTTTTTTGCGCATTACATAGTGTGCGTTACAGTCCGTTTATTCCGTTTATTCCGTTTTTCAGCCGTTTGACATTGCGCACGTTTCTTACCTCAGCCACGAAGCCGCGCAGATCGTCTCGTAAGTTCTGCTGAGTGTCATCGTTTGGCACACGAGCGCGCCTGGAGCCATCCAGCATTCCGCATCGTGCGTGCCGCCATCTTGTGGTTGGCGTTGGACGCAACTTCCAGATCTGCATTTCACTCGTTGTATTTGCCCTCCGGTGCGGCGCTGTTTTCAGCTGCATCCTGTCTTTATTCTGTGGAGGACTTTGACGAATGTGAGTTTTTACCTTCTGCATTTCGGTACGCTGGCATTCCTCTGTAGCAACATTTCATTAGTAAGGATCTGGAAATGTTCTTTTACGGACGTGTTCAGCAGTTATTCTATTCAACTGGTGGGTGTCATTTCAGTGGTCCACCTCTAGCCCTCTTTGTACTGCATCAACATATTCTATGTGTGAGCAAACCACGGGATTATATGCACGTATTCACTATTTGTGCTTCATGGTGTTTGAGGAACGTTGAGCTAGTTGCCATTTCTTCGAAGCTTGCCAGCTTGCATTCTTCAGTGTGTCTCACAGGACTTCGGTGACACGCACACCCTTATCACTTACTGTCAGCATATGCAATGTTAATGTGATTTCCAATTTAAGCCTTTCGTTTGATTGTCTGTGATTACACTTTATCCATCTGGGGTTCATTCTTCATTTTACTTGTGTACTCTTTACACATTATTCTTCCCTACACAGGGATGGCAATGGGTACTAGCCCCATTTGCTCACTATACACTAGCCTACACGGCTACTTATGTTTTCCACCCTCACAGAGGGGATCATTTTATGGGCTTTAGTCCCATACACAGTGTTAACCTTCCCTATACATGGGGATAGCTTATGGGTTCTGTCCCATTTACTTTAGCTTTCCCCCTTACGTCTCGGGGTTGGTCATGGGTTATAGTCCCATTTTCTCTTACACTTTTACCCTCACACAGGGTGTGTCTCATGGGTTACCTTCCCATCACTACATTTTACAGTACCTGACCTCAACACGGGGGTTGTCCCTACACGGGCTATCATTCATAGGTCTCATTCCCATTTACTGTCATTTTCTTACAATGTCATGTTTACATCATTTTACATTGTCGTTATACAATGTTATTCTCATATTCATTTTTTTTATCATTATGAAAGTGGGGGAGATTTAATTATACTTATTTGTATTTTTATTCTTCTCCTCTGTTTTTGTACTTGTTCAGTATCCTCGTGATGTCCTTTTCCCTTCTCATCCTTGGAACCTTAACTTTACACTTTGTTTTTCGTCTCTGTTTTCTCTCCTGACCAGTTGTCCTTGTGATGTCACGTTTTCTTTCCTTCTTTGGTTTTCTAGATTATTTTGGTTGTTAGTCTTCCTTTTCCCCAGTTGTTACCTTATTGTAGTTTTGTTCCTTTTCTTCCTGGTTTAGGAGGAGGTCCGCCCTTCCTTTCTTTGTGTGTCTGTGTGTTTAGCTGGTGTTTAGGTCTTGTACGTGCCTTGTCCTTCCTTCCTTGCTTGCCTGCCTGGCCAGTGGGTGTGTTTGGAGGTTGTCTTCGGTGCGTTTATGTCTTTTTCTATTTTGTTGGTTCTTATGACTTATTACTGTTTTCCTTGTTGGAGAGGATGGGTTATTTCTATTTGTGCCACTCACCTTTTGCATCCTCTCTGTTTACTCACACCTATCTCTCCGCTCGTTCCTTTCTGTCCTTTTCTTCTCTCTACTTCCTCTGTTCATTCGCATTTCTTTCAGCTCTTTCCTTATTGGGTTATTTATTGTTACATCCCTTTTTGGTATAGGACTATTGCTTCCGTTTTATAAGAAAGGGGGATATGTAGTATCCTACTCTTGTTCTAGTTCTTGTTATGCCCTTTACATCCCCTGCTCAGCCAGTGTGTTTGTGAGTGTGCTGCACAGAATGTTGGAGTGATGATGCAATTGGAATGTTGGGTGCATGAGAGGTTGGAAGTGACAGTTGAGAATGGGCTGAGCAGCATGGTGGGGCTGCTCTTCAGATTATAACTACCTGCTTGACAAGATCTTATCTACTTGTAACTATCTACAATAAGGCTTCCTGAATTACATCCTACCTGTGTGGACCTCCTCACTACAGAAATGCTTTCACTTTCATTGTATTTCATCAAGATGGTGTTCAGGTGTGCCGCACTTATGTCATCAATGCAGACTTTTAGCACTGTAGTTGTTCATTAGAACATTCAGGTGATGCTGCAATAGAACATACGGAAATCTAGAAGCTAGGAAGGGTAGTGTGACCATGTGGAAAATGTATTCTCATTTTAGCTTCTAGGGCATCTTTCATCACCTCTGTGAAAAAATATTGAGAAAAACCATATGGTTCATCAAATCCCAAGAGAGGTTGGCATTTTTCACAAGGTAAAAAAATGCTACCATTCCTTAAATTAATATGGTACCAACAACAAATTCTTTATTTTTTGTTTGAATCTTTTTATTGCATTTTTGGTGTACAAATATTACATACATTCATATGTAACTGATGTGTGACACATAAAATATCTAGTGGTAACAGCAGAGAGCGTCTGTGCAATAGTTAGAAGGTTCAATAAGCAATATAAGAAACAGAAATAGCAAAAAGTTTAACCAAACAAGGAGCAACAACATCATTATAACAGGAGGAGAGGGTAAAAGAGCACCATTACAGAGAAGTAGTGTGAATGAAAATAAAAACGACAGGGGAGAGCAAAAGGCTTTCCTTGTGATATGTTGGTAGCCAGGGGGGGTCTCTGCAATCGCTGGAGACGAGGCCGTCCCAGGCGGTTCGTAGGCAGACATCAGGGCAGTCTGGAAATCAGCCAGGATGGCATCCCAGCTAGCTGCCAATGGATACTTACGGAGGTCCTGTGTGTCTTCTCTGTGTAAGGCAGCACCCTCAGCTCGGGCCCAGGCCTGCAGGAAAGCTCCCAGGCAGTGATCGCAGGGGGCGCAGGCGACCTCCATCTACAGGTGATCAATCGCTTGGCTAGGAGAAGTCCCAGGTCTGTGAACCGGATGGTGGCTCTATCTTTCTTGTCTCTACGATTAAGGCCTAACAAGCAGACCTCACAAGTGTGAGGTAGGGGTCGCTCTGTGCAGTTTGTCAAGCAAGAGGACACACCCATCCAGTATTGGTGAAGGGAGGAACATTCCCAGAGCATGTGTATCAGGCCAGTGTCAGGTTGGGAGGAGCAGGGGCAGACGGCGTACAGTTGTAATAATGATTTATCTTATCAGGAGTGAGATATGCCCTGTGGAGTATGTAGTATTGTATCAGACGGAAACGTGCGTTGCTTGGAACAAGCACAAGGTATCCAATAATGGCCCTCCACTCTTTATCCATGCAAGAGTTGCATGGGTCTGTTTCACAGCGGTGGCATACAGTGCAGCGTGCGTATGCAGCAATTCAGCAATCCACTGTGTCAAATGGCGGCCCGTGCCCATGACATGAAGATATTGAACAGTGAGGTGCATTGGGCGTTCCTGTTGCATGCTGCCCCAACATGTATCAGGTGCCCCGAGTATGGAATTGTGTAGTAGTAAATGACCAGGTGGGAGTCCCTCATCTGCCACTAGGGTCTCGAATGGTATAAGGGAAACGATCTGCTAAAGATCACCCAGTGTGTGTAAGCCTACCTCATGCCAGGCACCAAATTTCCTCACAGAGGTGGTCCGGTCAGCCCTAAGGTTGCCCAGTAGTGGAAGTGCGGGGGCATATGGCTTGGTAGCTTTAGTGATCAGTGGACTCTGTTTATAGCACTGGTGTGCTACACGTAACAATGAAGGGGACGGGGATTTCATTTTGGTGCAGGGTTGATCTAGATCTAATATGTGGTGCAGGCTCCGGGCTGGATCTGTTGTGGCAGTGTCTGCTAGTTGAAGTCCTGCCAACCAACGGGCCACCCATTGTAACTGAGAGGCTAAATAGGGTTCGAAGATGTGGACAGCTAGTCCTCCCTCAGTTGTCAGCAAGTGAGGTTTTTGGGGTGCCACGCTACAGTGCATGTTGTGCCAGAGGAGTTCCCTTGTGATCTTCTCAAGTGTATGAATGAAAGATTTAGGGATGTAGAGGGGAAGAGTGGCAAAATAATACAGTAAACAGGGTAGCATTACCATCTTGACAAGGGTTATCTGCCCTTCGACAGAAAGTGGGAAAGATTTCCAAAATGTCGATCGCGCCCGTAGCGAGGAAACAGTTTGGGTAAGGTTACCGTTAAACAGGTCTGCAGGTTCATGGTAAACTTGTATGCCTATGTATCAGAATGTTACGGGTTGCAAGGTCAGGCAAGCGCCTCCGAATGGTAGGCAGGGTCTGGGATAGCAGCGTCAAAGGATTAAAGGCATGATTTCTCCCAGTTAACTCTGAGGCCCGAAATTGTCGCAAACCTGCCAAATATGGGTGCTATGTCTGGGGGAATTGCGTGTATGTCCCGTAGGTAAAGGAGCAAGTCGTCGGTGTAGAGTGAAACCAATTGCAGCCCATCTCCTAGAGGGACTGTCCGGCCTGTGTCCGCGGAGGGCGACTGCTAGCAGTTCAATGGCCCGGGATCAGAGTATAGGAGTCAATGGGCATCCTGTCGGGTTCTTCTATGGATTTATTACTCGGATATGAATTTACCTGAAAGAAATAGAAAAGCCAAGAGGCACTTGGCAAAACAGAAATAAGTTGGTTTAAATAAGCACAGAGGTTGGGAGAGTCTCAACAGAATGAGTCTGAGGAAAGTCGCTCAGTGTACAAGATTTGGCTGGTATTAAATACATTTTGTGAGGCACATTAACGTCATTTCTGCACTCCTAAAAAGCATCTCAGTCATACATTACCAAGCTCGGGCATCAGATAAGGACACAGATGGCCCTCGACCTAGGGGGGAGCTGATGTGGGCCAGTGTGTCTGTGTCTAGATTTCTGGCATGAGGAGCGCGTGATCGCTATGTGTGGTGTCCATGTTAAAAGTAACGTTAAAGTTAGATGTGATTCAAAGGTCTGTTTTTGTTTTCAAACCCCCAAGGTTAAAGTAAAAGTATAGATAAGTGAATATATCAGTGATAACATGAACTAAAAAAACACAGAAATTCACCAGTAATAGTTAGCAGATATAACTTGCACCCCCGCCATGCACTGCTTATATCCTCACGTATTACATCACTCATGACATATTGTATGAGATCATTTATGACATCACTGATAACAACTCAAGTGACATCATTGATGACATCATTGAGGGCTAAGGGACGGGACCACACAAGGGGTGTAGTCCCTAAAGGTTTATTTCCTTTGGGTTTATAAAACATTGGGTTAATGGTAACCTCGTAAACGACTTCCAATGGCTCACAATATGCTGCACAATCTTTAGACAAACGAAAATGCCAAATAAATAGCTGTTGAAAACGTTTGTAGGTTAAGGCAAAGATTGTTTGTAATATATTGGACACAAGCACCCACAAATATATTATGTATTTGTCATTTATTTTTATTAATTTCAGGTGTTTCTAATATCAGCAAACAAAATACCAGTCTTACACTTTAGACTTCATTGATGTACAACATACTATAGATATCATGGGGAAATGTCTCAAATTGATATGGCTGTGCGAAATTTCGTTAATTTGCTTTTGCATAATTACTCAAAATTCTGCAAAAATGATGGGACATTTCGTGAAATGCTAAACCAGCATTTAGCACTAATTTTAGCAGAAATGCATCTTTGCACTACTCTTAAATGCAAGGATGCATTTCTCGCTAAAAATTAAATAGCTCACAAAACACAAGTGGTGCAAACAAAAGCTGCTTGCTTTCTGGCCATTTATGTCATTCAGGTGACCCCATGCTAAATGTTTGGTATAAATTCAGGAATTTGGCATAACAAGTGTTTAATTTATTATTGATTCTGTGAGTGTATGCTTAGGAACATTTGCCAAGAGATAGGCAAACCTCCCCTAAAGCTGGTAATGATATACATTGTTCACCATTTATTATACACATAAGTCACCACATGAAGCATATCCTTTAAGCCCCCAGAGATTATGCAAGCTGTGGTGTGCTCTACGTGAAGATAATTATTTTATCACTGTATGATAACTTACATTTGTATGTTGCACTGATGCAGAATGGTTCATGGGTAAGAGAGGCCATAGTGCCCTATCTATTGGGAATAAAACAGGGGTATCACTGCTCCGCTTAAAGATGCTTTGTGTTGTTATCACTCTTTACTCGAATTTGACGGTCGATATATGATCTATGCGAAAATAATTACGTCGAGGTGTCTTTTAATTTCCAATTACCTAAACTGTTATTCGGAAATCTTCTTACTGCTACTGTTCCATCGTTTGTTTCATTCCATGAGGCTTCTCAATTATCACATTTAGATTTAGGCGAGAATTTCATTAGATTGTTTTTTTCTTTTCTGAACTGCTTGTCACTTTGTTATCCTTACTGCTCCAGGTCTGTGGCTATCAACCATGATCGGCGTCTGGGTGATAAACAGCTGCCTATTGTGCTACCAGCAGGGGGTGCATTCTGACACCGAAAGCATGAAATATGAACAAAATATATCAGCTTAGAGGGCAAAAAGTCCTTACGCTGCCTTTCCTTTTCCGTCTTTTCTTCTGGTATTTTTACCGGTTGTATGACGTTACAACGCATTCCGTTGTAACGCATGCCTTTTCCACGCATGCGTTACAACGCGAATGCCATTACCACGCACATCCTTTACCACGAAAATGCCTTTACCACGCATACCTTTACAACGATTTTCGTTGTAAAATTATGCAATGATAATGGTATTTCCATGGTAAATGTTTTCTCCGATCCCTTCCCCAATTCCTTACATGTTCCCTTGCCCCCTCCCCTCTCTAGCTCTCATTTTTTTTTTTTTTTAAATACCCCTCTGCTGTACCCCTGCGCGACCCCCGACCCCCAGCCCTTCCTATTATTACCCCTGCCCGGAACCCTTAAAATCTTTCCCTTCGCGATTCCCCCACCCCCAAACCCTTCTAACAAATACCCCTCCCCTGCCTTTAACCCTAAAATCGCACCCCTAAGTAACACAACCCCCTCAATCTCTATATAAATATATTTTATTAAACTTAAATTCCCCTTACCTCTCCTCGTCGTCTCCTCTCCAAGATCTTCCGAGGTGACGTTGCACGTCGTTAAGAGGAAGCGGAAGTGTTTTTCCGTTTCCTCTAACGACACCGATTGCCTCCACATCGCGATGGAAACAGGTGCGTTTTTGGGGGGGGGAGACCCCCCCCAACCCCCCTTTTTTCGCACTTTTTTTGGGGGGGGGGGAGACCCCCCCAAACCCCCTTTTTTAAATGTTAGCCTTTAACAAACATTTCTTTACTACGTATCTCGTAGTAAAGGAATGCGTGGTAAAGGCTATTCGTGGTAACCACGCATGCGTTGTAAAGCATGCGTGGTTAAATGTATGCGTGGAAACGGCCGCGTTGTAGTGGCTGTTTCCCAGTATCAGTATAGCCACACTGCGCACATCTCTGAGCACAAAGCTGCCATTGTTGATAAAGTGCTTCCTGGAACCATACATGATAATGCGAGGGAAGCTCTTACTGCAGTTGCGTTAATTAAGCAGTGCAAATCCCACTAAACGAGAACGCCCACATTTTACAATTGGCAATTACAAGCAAACCAAATTCGTTTGTGCCTCTCACCTTTAGGAAACACAAGCAGCGAAAGTAACTGTCATAATATTGACTGTACACGTTATTTAAGGAAGAGAATCTGGTGTTTCCTATGTCAGTGTGTGTAAAATGTGAATAGAAATGTTAAACACAGATGCAGAAGAAGAATATATAAAAGGGCGTGAATTGTTCTGTAGAGAATGTGTGAGTTAATCAGAACATGTAGGGTAACACTGTCAGTGTTGTTGCCTGAACGTTAATTATATCTCAGAAAAACATCCATTTAACGAGATGTAAACCATCTGCCTCGGAAGCCTGGAGAATGCCAGAAAAATCATGTGGTGTCGAGAGAAATATGCACAGCAGGAGAAGCATTCTGTTATCCACTGCTGTCGTTCTGAGTGTAAAATCAGTATTCGTGGGTCCTGCAAGCAACTTCAAAACAGTCATTGGCAAAGCTATTAGATTTGGCTTGTATTTTAAGTTGTGAGCTAGACCCATTGGCTTTGAGAATGCCGATGCATAAATATTGTATGCGTACAGCTATCAGAAGTGAAGAGATATGCGCCAGGTAGAGGTATGAGCAATGAAAGGTGCAGCCTGAGAGAGATATGGACAAGAAGGGTTATAGACTGGGAGATATACGAGCTTGCAGGAGTACAGACAGGGGGAGTTTGGAAAGAAAGAGGTGTGAGCAGGAGAGCTGCAGCTGAAAAATACTGGAATCCTATTGTCTGAGGGATCCTTTTATTTCAACAGCCAAAGGGGTAGGTACCATGAGACCATACCACGGTACCTCAGGATCTGATTAGCCACCGCTCACGAAAATGCTGTGGCAGCCATTACTGGGTCATGGGAAGCAGGGTTGTGCCCGGCTGAAGGCCAGGCCCTGTGAACAACCCACATTGCATATGGTCGAAGGCCTTGCACAGCGGGTGTTAGCCAGCAAGGGAGGGATTGCACACAAGCCTGGCCAAAGGCCAAACCCTGTTGTTTATGGCCAAAAGCAAATCACGCCATGGGTGACTGCACATGGCCAACTGCCACTGCACACTGTCCAGGGCATGTGCAGCAGGGGTTGACTGCATGTGACGTGTTGGCTGTTCATCCAATTTAGAATATGATCAAAAACCCTGGTGTTACACTGGAAAAAAACAAAGGTTTAAGTGATGTTATAGTTAGATTAGGTTATAACAACTTGACTTACAGTGAACAAAAACAGAAATTCAGAAGTTAAAGTAATGCTATAGTCAGGTTTTCAAATGAGACAAGAGCTAATGTTTGAAAACCCCAAAACCACTTAAATAAATCAGTTATGGTTCAGTCAACAACCTATAACCTGAGCTCTCTTCACGCACTGGTTTTGACCTCACTTATTACATTACTCTTGACATGTTAAATGATATCATTGTTGATGTGCATGATGAGGGTTACATGCAGTGCTTTAAATGGGGAAAAATAAGTGCAGGTACTCATTAAAATAAGCTAGAGGTGTGGCAAGTGGGCGGAGCTAGGGGCGGGGCTACGGGCAAGATATGATGGTACATAATGGCTTCTGTACAAGTTGCAGCACATATCAAAACACATGAAATGCGTTTATGTAAAGAAAACAGGTTAACTCATTACACAATTGAAAGCCAAACAGGATTATATGGTAACATTTTCTTGTTTTGTGATATTTGCTGTTTCTTAATGCCCTACTGTTATTTATGGTTGTTTGGCATAATACTATATATTCTCAAGCGCACAAACCGACAGAAACAAGCAGACCTGTACGCAAAAGCATTCCACACATTCCCTTTAATATATGTCCTGATACTCTCCCTCGTTCTCTCACTCAAAAACAGGCAGTCCCAGCCCATTTCACTCACCTAATGGGGGGGGGGGGAGAGGGGCGAAATCACTTTCAGCTGAATGGGCTTTGCGCATCCGATCGACAGTGCAGGGTGTGTCTAGAGTCTAATTGTCCCCAGACTGCAGGGGGTTGAGAGGGCTTACATCACGCTGTGATTAACAGGACAGACCCTGTCCTGTTAATCACAGCGAACCCCCTGCAGTCTGGGGACATTCAAGTGGGCGCTGCTGGAATCTTCAGCAGGGACTCTGCAAGGCCACTTACACGCTCTTCGGAAGCACTGCCCTGAGCTGGAGGAGATGCCTAACCGGAGCCTGCTGTGCCGCCGAACAGGGTACCGGTACTCTCCCAGGATAAAGAGAAGTGCCGGTACTGACGGCAAGAAAATTCGGAAGTGCCGGTACTCAGTACCGGTGAGTACCGGCCCATTTAAAGCACTGGTTACATGGATATATATTCTTTTTAGGTATGGCATGCCCAAAGGGTAGGTACATTCATCCATGTGTCACTTTAGATACGACCCTTTCAGCCTATACTTGTTTAGAAGCATCTTTCACATTTTCGACGTAAATAAGTGTTGTCAGGTGTACATTTGCCTTTGCAGTGCTAACTGGTAAAATTGTAGTCAGTCTCATGGATCGAACTGTTGAGCCACAACCCTTGATGCCATGCCCTTACATCCTTCTGTCTGAAGGGACTTGGGGATGCTGAGCTCTGCCTCATCTGTTCACTATGATAGGTGCCTGTTCACAGCTGCAGAGAGAGAATCTGTGTGGCACACAGTTTGGCCCTGTGATGAGCAGGTTGCGGTGGTGGCTGAATCATTGAACTCTGACATTTTAGAACTGATCCACTGGGCACTGTTTGACCGGGTTGGAGGAAGCAACATTTCTAGAGCAACACATCTGCTCTAGTTCTAAGAATATAAAACAACCATGTTTGAGTGGATTTTTCCACAGAATGTAATGCTAACACTACCATTGCTCTAGTGATTTCTTTGTTTATTGCCTCCGAAATTGGCAAGTAAATAAATTATGCGCTGCATTTGTTGAATCCATGTCGTGTTTGACCATCAGCAAATTATCCAGTACTTTGCCAATGTGATTATAATGCCCTGGGGCTCGGCTTCCCATTTGAAAGCCCAATTCTTGCAAATGAATGGCCCGCTTTGCACTGCTAGTGTCTGTGTCTTGTTTCAGCCTTGTGGTCCCAGCAGCCACAAGAGACAGCACTGGAGTCTAGTGGAATATGAGTTGAATGTTTACAGGAATCAAAGCTATACTGTACCTGCCTCCTTCACGTGGAGGCTGAGACAACTCTATGCACAATTCCAAACCCTGCTGTCCCACTTGCACCTCTTGTCCGTGTGTGGCCTGGCAGCCGCTGTGAGCAGTACTCCCTGCATAGAGAGTACCAGTGTGCTCTGTTTGCTGAGGTGTGGCAAAGCCCAAGGGTTTGAAACAAGGCAATCAACATTGGCTTGGTAAAATAGTTAATCAGACTGTATTTTTTATATTCTGCTGTATTAATTTAGTTGAAATCTGCTGTATTGTATCCACCATTGAGTGGTCCAAGCCTCGGGCTATAGGATTACATTATACACATGGTGCATTACTATATACCGGCTGTGCGGGACTATCTTGACTTACTTGTGATCACTCTCTTTGTCCATACATCTCCCTGCCCCGACCTCTACCTGACATGCCATCTCCCTGCCCCTACTTCTCCCTACCCACACCTCTCCGAGACTGTACAGCTCACGCTCGCATCTCTACCTGTCTGCAACTCTTCCTGCCCGTAATTCTCTCTGCCTGCACCTCTCCCAGCTCCACCTGTTCCTGCTTGGAACTGTCTGTGTCTTGACCTCTGCCTCCCATCTTATACACACACAGGCTACACCTCTCTCAATCCACAGCTCCCCTTTCCTGAACACCTCCATAACTTTAGCTCCTATTGCATTCCTACTAGTCCTTTCTCCCTCCCATCTTCCACCCAGGCTACATCTCTCTCAATCCACACCTCCCCTTGCCTGAACACCTCCATAACTTTAGCTCCTCCTGCACCTTCTTCTAGCTCTTTGCTATCTTTCCATATCTGCCTGATTCTCTGTTTCCAGTACGTCACCCTGCTGTATCTCTCCCTGTCTGTTCCTCTTACTACCCCTATTTCTCCATGCCTTCTCAGAACCTGCACCACCTTTCCCAACCACAGCTGGCCTGCGCCTGTCCACGTTTCTCCTGGCCTGCCTCTTCCCCTGACCCTACATCTCCCAGGCACTACTTCTCTCAACTGCACTTCTCCACATCTGCAGCTCTCTTGCTCGCACCCCTTCCTTTCCAAACTATCCCTGTCTGTGCTCCTGCATGCCCCTAGATCTCCCAGCCTATAAACCTTCTTGCCCATATCTCTCTCAGCCTGCACCTCTTCTTGCCCTTACCTCTACCTGGCCACACATCTCTATGCTGATACTTTCGCTTCTGGAAGCTGTGCGCATACACTATTTATGCATCAGCATTCTCAAAGCCAATAGGT
Source organism: Calotriton arnoldi (assembly GCA_963921515.1). NCBI lineage: Eukaryota > Metazoa > Chordata > Amphibia > Caudata > Salamandridae > Calotriton > Calotriton arnoldi. The sequence continues at coordinate 107,722 of CAWUFW010021939.1, forward strand.
CTACCTCACAACTTAAAATGCAAGCCAAATCTATTAGCTTTGTCAAGGATTGTTTTGAAGTTGTTTGCAGGACCCATGAATACTGATTAATGGCCAAGATATCACTAGCTTTTCCAGGAGAATAACCCCTTCATGACCACCCTTAGAACCTCTTTGTTAGAAATTGGGTCTCTAGTTGCCAGAGGTTTTTACCCTATCCAAGTAGGGACCACAATCGTAGTCAGGGTAAGTCAGATGCACAACCTAACCCTCTTTCAGCTTGGCACAGAGCAGCCATG